>QVOB01016155.1:0-17987 GCA_014839585.1 Pseudomyrmex concolor
ATAATAATAATAATAATAATGATCTCTCCGAATCAAATGACACGATGCGTCATAGAATATGAGAGATCATTAATAATTATATATATTAGACGCGCGAACTTCCGCGTCTCTCCTTCTTCGGCTTCTAATCTCGTGCGACTTGTGTTCTTGTCATCTGACAGGTAGATATCGCGTGTGTTGCAGCTATGTCATGCTACACGTCGCACGGGGCATTGATTTGTAGAGGTGTATTAGCAAGCAAGAGAGCGAGAGAGAGAGAGAGAGAGAGTTGCATGGAATTGATTAATACTGATGTCACGCCGCTGTATCTCGAGTCTAATCATGTGTACAAGCTGTGCTTAAATCAAATTTGAGCTTGGTAAACTCATTACAGATTGCATGTGTTTTGTTTGCTAAACACATTCGAGCGAGATATCGCTAAGCCAGCGGCAAGAAAACGCGGCTTAAGAGAGAAACTGCCGTTTTTAACATGGTCCTCACTTCCCGTTCATCTCGATGCTACAACGCGAAATATACAATTTCATGCAAACTTACATGTGTAAATAGCAAGATAACAGTGCAAGAAGGCACACGAGCTTACATGACTCAGGGTTTATCGTAAGCAGTGTTGTTATCACAGCGGACCGTGGCATTTGCCTCGGTAATATACAACCTGCTGTGTATTCAGGTTTAGGCGGATCGAAGCGCGCACATAACACTATGTTGCATTAACTGCGAGTCGCGATTATCATCTACGTAGACTACAATGCTGCTGCGTGGACGCGATAAATTGATCTTGACACCGTTGCGACGACGTATCGATTCATCAAGGCCTGAAAGGGCTGCAAAACGTCGCACGAAAATGATAACAGCGATTCGGGAAATATATTTGTTCAACAGACTCGGAACAAATATTTATTTTGAATATTTAAATACCTCGTGTAATCTATCGATTCGGAGAACGCGTTCGCTCAAATGCATTACGTAAACGTCAAAATTTGACGTGCGTGCCGAAGCGTACGCGATTTGAGGACTAATATGTACGTAATCTGCGTATGTCGGAGTCAGAAAAGATGAAACGATGAATTTTCTGCGTAACGTTGAGAAATTGCAACATTGCGTTAATAGTAAACACTTCTACTAATTATGTTAACATAAAATTCTATAGCGGCAATTTATAAAATAAAGTTATAAAATTTCGTTTGCGTATGATCGTAATTTCCGTACACGCAACGATTACACACGCAGTGCATTGCGCGCAAAGCTCGAAGTATATCTTCCTTTTAACCTCATTCTTATCAGTACAGTTAAAGTAATATTCGCGTATGCTGCCCGTTTTATGAGAAGATCGTTATATCGTACAACTGCATTTAAAGTTCTAAACTAGTAGCAAATACGCGATAAAATTTGCGTTACGCTGTGTAACTCGCAAGATTCACATCCGCGCGAATATGTACGTACGCAGATCGTGTATCAGAAACGTTTATGATACTGATTGTGTGCACAAGCGCATGACCAGAGATAATTTATAAGAGAGATTTCATGCTGTAATAATTTCTTTGTATTAAAAACAGTAAAGTATATTGCGCCGGTTTTACATTAAAGTTCTTTTTGCGCGGTTTGTTCTACTATAATGTTTTAGTAATTAGAGAAGTTGTTAAAATGATCCACCTCCTCAATATCTGCGCTATTTAGACGATAAATTTTAATGATCACTTGTAAAACACGTAATTTAGATGTTCAATATTATGCAAGTCGATCTGCATAATGTTGAACCTGCCAGAATAGATAATAGATAGCGTATGACACATTCGTCTCTCTTCTGCGAAGAAGATGGATATAATAAAATTAAATTTCATTAAATTTGTTGAATAGCACTTTGAAGAATAACTATTTACTTTACAGTAAATGATTAAAATATTTAATATTAAAAAAGTTTTTGTACACAAAATGTAAATGAGAAGTCATGTTACCACTTTCTTCTCGAAAGTTAGACATGCTAATGCACTAATTATTAGTTAATTTTGATTGTTTAATTTTAATAAATATAAAGAATATTAGAAGAATATTAGAAAAAGTACTACACATCCTACTATATATTTCTTCCTACTATCACTGATCGCTTAGACGCATGACGTGTTTCCAACTCCCGCTGCCGGAAGCACCATCCATTAAGAGCACCGTGTTTAATCAGAACTCTAAAGTTTCTGGCCGGCTCTCTCCGGGCGTACGGCATAATTGGTCGCTCGCCGAGCGAATATTTGCGCGAGCGCTTTTGACTAAACTCGCGGAAAAAAAATAAAAAAACGAAAGAAGGAAGGATGAGAAGAACGTGAAAAAAGGACGAGGAACGAAGCGTAAAGAAGAAAGCGACGGAGAGAACGAGAGGGAAAAGCCCTGAGTACAGTATCGCCCTCACTGAAAAAGAATAGAAAGGTATAGAGGCGGGAGTGTGCGAGGCTCAAGGGGTTGCGTCCAGAGTAAACATGTCAAGCACAGTACCACCCATTAATTAGAAACCTCTCCTCTCTCTCCCTGTGTTCCTTCTGCACTTCGCGAGAGAAAGAACGCGTGAGGAGGAAACAGCGGGGCGAAGAGTACGTATATACGCCTCTTTCCTACGCCAACCTCTCGCGGATGTAACATGCCAAAATCTATCGAGCCGAGAGCCGCCTCCGCGACGAATCAGGGTGGATGACGCGACACTAACTCTCTCTTTCTCTTTCCTCTCGCTCGCTGATTGCACGACAAAGAGTTTAATTAATGGCATCGCTTTCCGGCCCCCGTTCTAAAGTAGACAGTGACTTACACCGGGACGTTTCTATTTATCTTCAAACGGTTCCCGCTATACGTTTGATTTATAGCGTGTGCGAACGTTGTCGTTCGCGAATGCGAGGTGTGTAAATTGTATAGAAGTCACTTTCTACTGTTGTAAACACACGCGCGCCTTATTCAGAATAAAAATTGCAAAGCAATCAAGTATAACTACAGACAATGTAATGTATAATTATTGTAATGTAGGTGTACATATCGCGCATAAGCACATGAAAAATGTCTTGGAAAAACTGTGTTGTATAAAAACATGAAGCGATAGAAGATATTTATATTCACAATATTGTGAATTTGTTTAACATTAAACGGATGAAATATGTATAATTGCAAATGTGTTTTTAACTTTATAAATCTTGAAACAAAAACCAAAAACTAGACGAACATTTTACGTAAGACACAGTAATCTTCTTAAATTTAATAAATATTTCTTTATAAAACAACTTCCCACGACTCAACTCTTTGATACATTCTTATCTCGCGATTATAGTACACTTGAAACTCGCACACGGAGCAAACAAACGATTTCGTTGCTCTTGAAACACCACTGAATGTTCGTACATCGAGACAAGAAGCGGGAAATATAAAAGGAGTAAAGGCAGAACGGATACGCCGATACAAAAGGTCGGGGCAATCAAAGCATTCGTGCAGGACGACTGAAAAAGCAACAAAACGGAAAGGTCGATAAGTCGCGACGGATCCGGGCGCTTGCGGAGTGGAAGTGGACAGTGGGAGAGGGTGGCAGCCAGGACGACAGTATTAGTCGTTCATTATTTCTTGAGCACGTAATTACGCTACCACGAAAGGCCTCTCGTGAAGGCACGCGACCCAAGCGACATATGGCGAGCGACGTGTGCGCGACGATCTCTTTTATTATCAAGAAACGCGGTGGTAGTGTCTCGATGCCAAGTACGTAAAAGCATCAGCCGAATGAGAGTCGCTATCGAGGCGCTATCTAGTATCTTATCCAGAGTTTTTGCTCGGCGAATCTTTGATTCAACATATCTCGAAAATGGAAGCATCAATAAAAAATATGACCTCATTTGTCTTAATAAATGTTAACAAGAGCTTTTGATTTTGCGATCTGTACTAGCGTATATAGAGTGCGTACGCTGATGTAACTAAAGAGCGCGATCATACAAAGAGTGTACCTTATATATTAATTCTCAGAAAATAGATGTACAAATAAAAAAAAAGTGAATATAAAAAAAACATTTTACTTTTGTCAAGCCCAAAGAGTTTGATAAACTTTGATTATTCTCTCTGATTATTTGATTGTTGAATTTGATTATCAAATTGATGTCAAGTTACAATTTATCATTTAATGAATTGAATAATCAGAGTTGATTGACCTGACGGACAAGATATAAACATTACGATTTGCGTTAAGAAAATAAAGAAAATAAATTCTCTGTATATATATAATAAATGTTGATATCAAAGATAAATAAAAATAAAAGAATTAAAATATTAATAACAACAATAAATTAGATTTATTATCAGATATATTGTAGTTGTAAGTAATTTCTAACCGAATCAAAGAAAAGATTTAAGCAACGTTTAAGTCAGATTTAGGGTTTAGGTTAAGCATTTTTATTGCATATCAATAGATTTTGTTCGTCCGCTTTCAAGTTCAGAAAAACGCTGCTCATAACAAGTCATAGCCATGGAGCAATATCATAAATGTGAAATCCAGCGTGTCAAAGCCGCATCTGTGTTCAGTTTCGATAATCAGCGCTTTCCCAATGTGTAAATTAGCAGCGTTAGTTTAATTCGTTTAAGTTTCCAGCATCGCGCGAGCAAAGCGAATTAAGACAAACGCGACTGCAAAGATCGTGTTAGGTTCCGGTAGAAACTGCGGTGTCGGCGGATGTGTCAAATTAGATAGCAATGAAGAGATCATGGTAATGGGGGGAGGAGAGGAAAGTGTCGCAGTTTAAGAATAAATTCGCCCTTTCTCGTCGCGGGTTAATGTCCGGGATGCAAAACAGGCGGTACGATAAAATCCTTCGCGCCGTGACGAGAGATGCGAAATCGTGGATAAGGTTAAGACGCGGGGTGCGGAAAATGAGACGGGGAGAAGAGTCGGGTAGAAGGTTCTTCGGGTTTTGTTTTGAATTTAACGGCACTCGGCGCGGAATAAATTTCTTGGAAGGAAACCCTTTGGACTCCTGAGGCATCCGTAGCGCGCCTCGTGTCTTCATTACTTTAATGGAGTGCGAGCGGTATACGCCGGAAGCGCGAAAGAGGACTGAAGGAAGGAGAAGAGGAAGAAGGAGCCGACATCACCTCGAAGGATGTTATGAAATCGGCAGGATAATAATCTCAAAGATGAAACCAGGGGTTTCAATGAAAACGCTAATAGTAGAAGAGCGACATTCAAGTAGCGTGTCTTGGCTCGCCTGTTCTTCGCGGAAAATTCTTGAGTCGTAATTCTCATTGAGAATTCAATAGCGAAATGCGAACAACGCGTAATTAGTAGAGCTATTTATTAACTGAAAGAAAATCCAATATTTTTAATATATTTAGATATAATATACACACGTATATTAAATTTTTTTGCACGCGCCTATAACTTTATTATGAATGAAGATCTTCTTTTCAACACCCTCAAAACTTTTGTAGTTATTAAATCGCATGAATCCTTTGACGCGCGCACATGTACTACACGTCTCAGGGAAGAAATTCAATTTAAGAAACGGAGAAGAAAAGGAGTTCTCCGACCCGAGCATGGAAACGGAAATACATGAACTTCCGGTCGATGGCTCGCGCTTTCTAGGAATACCAATACCGAATATCTGTCGGTGACATATTGCTGGCATCGCCGTTACGCCGGAAAACGGAGTGCGAGACGTCGTCTTCATCGCATGCTTCTTCCCTTTTCGGCACTCGTTCGTCTCTCACCGGGAGAGGGTGCTCGCTCTCATTCCGTCTCTCCTATCTGCCACCCCCCTTGCGAACTGCCATTTCACTGACAGCCTTTTCTGCGAAAATCGTCTCCATTCGGATTCAAATGAGGGGGAGAGGGCCTCGTTCACACCATGCCACGCGTCATATACCCCTTAGGCACTCGCGGCAGTTCGACGCGTCAGACGAGTCTTGACGGAAAGGGGATGACATAGTGATTCGTCCATTGACACTCAGCACTTTATCGTTATCGGTTCTTCTCTTCCGCCGTAGGATCTCATTCTAATTTCAAAGTTTTTATCTCACGAAATGATCAAATGACAATGGAATTATCGAAAATCTCTTTTTCTCTTTCTCTCTTTCTTTCACTCTCGAGTTAAGAACAAATAGTAATTGACGTTATATCATGTTTAAATAAGATAATTTAGAATTACATTGAAGCTTAAAATTTAAATCAATAAACTTTTTTCAGTCACTAAATTTCTTTATTTATTTAGAATCGGAGCTCTGTTTATATGTTATTTTAATACGTAAAGTCCTTTTTACTTCAAAGTATGCGTAAAGTCCCGTGGGGGGAGAAGAGGAAGTATCATGACTTTTAGATTACTTAAAACACGCGTTACCCGGGAGTAATTATTATCTTTTTTATTTTCTCGCCACTTTCCTAGATGCACGTTTGTCCATCGTCTCTAATGAATGCCCAACGCACCCGAAACTCCTCTCACGAGGCCATAAAACTGGCTACAGCCGAGCGGGAGGACAGACCGGATGATAAAAGGCTGGACGGTAGTCTTTTTTAATTTATATCAGCGTGAGTCTCCCTTTCTCTCTTTCTTTACCAGGATGTTTCGTTATCCGCCGTAGCCGAATATGAGAAGAGACAGACAAAGACGATTTAGGTACAAGCGCCTCTCTTGAATTATTTAGTTAATTTCCGGTAAACTGAAACTCACGTCGTCGGCAAAGTCGGAGCCAGTCGCCGGAACGCGCCACGGCTTTCCGCCGCGCTTCCCAACGTTTCATGAGGCGAGGAAGGGAACCTGCTAAATGTATAGACAATTATAGACATACCCGCGTAAAGGTCGACGTAGAGACGAGAAACAAAGCGGAATTAAGGAAGAAGAAAGAGAGAGAGAGAGAGAGAGAGAGAGAGAGAGAACAAATTAAAATAAAATTTCTTAAGTGTTCTAGAAATTTGTAAACTTCTCTCAAAACAATACAATTATATAATAGCAAGAGTAATTTTGAACATGAGTCTTAAATTGTGCTAAAGAAAATCTATGCAAATAGAATTTTAGCAAAAGAACAATATACAAGCAAAGAAGATGATTCTAAATAAATCAAAGAGAGAAGAACTGATGAAAAGCATGAGTTAAGTTAATTGAAAAACAATTAATTTTGCTTACACACAATTTACAATAACATGATTGGTGTTAAAACAATACTAAAGTCAAGTGAGAAAGAAAAAGAAAAGCGACAGAATACGCACTCTCGTATAAATTCTCGCAAGAGAAATAGATAATGGCTCGCAAGAAAGACGACGGCAGAGAAAGGGGGAACTTAGAGAAATCGCGCGACGAAGTAGCAAGTAGAGGAGGACAAGCGAGACAGCCGCAGCCAGTTAGTACCGTAACGGATCAGACCTAAGTACGTACTTAGTAGACCCCAAGCGCAGCCGGAGGCGTCTTAATCACGTAATTGCTCGCGAAATCCCGTGGCAGTGTAAGCGGGTTCCCTCCGTCCTATACGTCTCTCGTGCGCCTAGCAAAGCCACCCCCGCGCTTGATACGCCGCTCCCCTCTCGATGCCGCATCGAAGATGCGGTTCAAGTACAAAGTGGGCTCGCAAACGGCTCGAGGCTCGATATCTTCTTACTTATTCATCTGCCGTTTCGCCGTGGCAATCGAAAATTATTCGGCCGTCGGTTTTCGGCGCGAGGGACGGGACGCGCCGACAGCTAAGGGGTTGCTGCCGCGGTGCTCTCTTTGGAAAGAGAAATCTAATTAAAATCAGTGCACGGCACTTTTAACGGGGATGCTCTCTTAATGGCTATTTAAGATAAAAGAAGTCTCTCGAAGAGAATAAATTGACGCGTTGATTTATTCTTTTGATATTTCGAAGATAAGGTCGATACGTTTTAAAATAAAGTAGCAGAAAAAACTTTTTGTATCTATGAGTTTTCTAAAATTTAGTTTAAAATCTTATATTTCTTAATATGTAGATGTAATTATTATACGTAGTTTATTCGCAAAGTGACTTCCTCTTTACTAATTCATCTGCTCTTTCGTTTCTGCAAACGAAAATTATTCGGTTTGGCGGTTGCGTACCGAAACACGAAGGGAAGCAGCTTCACGCACTAAGGAGCGCCTTTCGGAAGCGCGAATCTAATTCCGACAAGTGTGCAGAGCTTAGAAAAGGGCTGACGGCAGTACGGAGTCGTAATTTGATCGGGGTGGCGAATTAAGAAGCCAGACAGTAAATGACTGCTGATAGAGCGACAAGGAAGATTAATTGTTACACAAGGTAAACCATCTTCAATTCAAGTAAACTGTCAATTTAGAATAGATAACTCTTTATCGTACACAAATGTTATCTTTAAAAAAAAAATAAAGTAAAAAATAAATACTGTCTATAAAATTAAACCTTTTCAAAGTTCTTTTTAATCATCAAAAAGCGAAAAAAAATATATATGCCAATTTTATACAAAATTCAAGCTTGATAATATTATACGAATTGTTTTTATATAATTTTCTCACATGAGACTATAACACTGCAGATATGTATCAGATAATGACAGGTTATTTCTTCACCGAGTTCTTTTTCTTTTTTATCTGACCGATATTTGCACGTAAATCACGACGCGTCTGAGTGGAGCATTGTTTCTTATTTCCCTTTCGTACTACTTGACCCTCACGATGGACTCGCATAAAATATAACCGAATCAAATCGGAAACATTACGTTCCGGCGAGCGACGCAAAATCGGGGTTAAGCTCTTCCGATTTTCGAAGACGCTCGCCGATATCTCACATTAATGACGCTATAAACACTAATACCCGTCAACAGAGCTCGATTATTTCCAAGTACGTTCCACAAAAGAGTAGTGTAATTGTTACGGTAGCTTTGTGACTAACGCGGGATAGATGATGCTTAACGGTGTTCGGATGAATGCGCGAATCATTGTTCTGTTTCGGTAGTGAATGTCATCCTTGCGTGTTGGTTAATATTCTTAATATCATGTATCACACTAAAATATTTTTTTAATCGAAAGAAGTTAATTTTTTTATTACTATATCACTATTTAAATGCGTAGGTAATTTTACAATGTTGTCAGTATAAAGACGCATAATACATATTTTTAACGTGTTTAATTTAAAAAATTTAAAGTTTAGTAAGCTTAGTACTTATATATGTCTATCACGTGTTTTATAAAAAAAAAATCGTCTAAGAGATAATATTTTTTTCGATCTCTTTGTAGTACGAAGATACACTACAAGTTGGCGACACCAGTCGGGCGCGTACCTACGTCCTTTTATTTAGTACACTCTTGTTTATTTTTTACAAACATTATTAAAAAACTTCTACTGGGATACAAAAAAAAAAAAAAAACAATTTAACTAGATTTATTAGAAATGTTATAATAAATGTTGTAAGTAAGTTTATTGTTTCTTAACATCCAACAAATTATTTTATAATATATTACCTCAGTAGACTGTTTCATTTTTATCTACAACGAAGAAAAGATCCAATTTCACCCGCCAAAAATCATATTTCACATTTAACTCGCAATAAGCTCAGAACAGAATCCGAGTTAAGTGTGGAACGTACTGAGAAAACGGCTCGCAACTTGCACAACTCTCGTGCCGTTTCCCCGGAAAATAATATTCCGGTGGCGAACGCGGATATTCGCTCGCTTGAAAACGGCGCGGCCTTACGTCCCAATGGCTCTAACGTTATTTCCGACCGAGATTTGCCTGAAATTTGCTTCCGTGCCGGGACCAGAAACCCATAAATATGTAATACCTCCCATATCGTACGGCTCGGTTACCCCTCTCCCTGTTTTCTCTCCGTCGACCCCCGTCGAAACCCTCTTCGTCGTTGTCGTCGTCGCTTTTGGTGACTCTCGCAACCCCTTACGTGTTTTTGCGGGACTATAGCTCACGGCAATATACAAGGGAAAACGCGGTAAATCATTTGTCCCGAAAGAAAACACAATGCAATATCCCTGCTCAAGACGCCACTTTCTCTCCCCCTTCTTTCTCTCTTTTCCTCTCTGATATCTCTCTTTTTCTTCACTCTCTCTTTCTCTCACTACATTTTTCGAGAGAATTGCGAAAGTCATAAGTCAGCCCTTATATTGCCGAAAATACTTTAAAGTGCCCTCGCAGTCTCCGTATATAGGCGCACCTCGAAGACGAGACGCGTTTTGCCTCACGCGAGAGTGCCTAGACATGTTTTATCGCTGTTGTTAAACGGACAACAGAAGAATGACATACGAATGGGTCGAACATGGAGGTGGACGCGCTTTCGGGTGACAATTTTTGAGGAGCGCGCGATGCACTCGAGGGGCCGTTAAAATCGCACAATCGTTGCTTCTTTCAGTTATTTATAACGGACGTTATATTCTTCCAAGTCACTTTACGAGTGCGCGAATATTGCGTGAAAAGTTATCTCACAATAAATATACACGCTTCATATATATGTAGAAAAAAATCTCAATAATACCAAAATTATATTCCTAAATACGTAAGTATATTTCAAAAAGAAATACTAAAAAGATGTCTACAAAATGTCTAAAAAAAATTAAAACATTTTCCATGTTAACAATTATTTTTAGATTATTAAATTTGTAACTTATAGATCTTTCTCCCGACTCGAATGCCAAACGATAATGCAAACGCCAAACATCGAATCGAACAAGGGTGGCGGCGCATTAGATCCCCCTTCTCCCAACTAAGCTCGGTCAGGCAGCAGGAAACTCGGCATATTTTTCTCTCGGTTATCGAGAAATAAAAGAAGAAAAAAGGAAAGGAGGACGGTAAACCGCGCGATTCCGAAAGCATTTCTCGACGTAACCTGAAATAATGTCCGACAGAATCGAACAAAAGCATGAATTATGGACCAAACCGCCGCTATAGATCTCATTCACCCGGTAACTTATGATATACTTCCTTCGGCATGTATGAAGCGAAAACATTGTGTGTAACGCGCATATACTACGACTACGAATGCTCTTGTAATTGTAACAGACGCACACTCGCCTTCCGGCCTCTTAAAGCTTTTTGCGCTAAAAGAAGAAACCGTCGCGAGAGGAGTCGCGCACAATGCTTCGGAATGACACGGTGAAAGAAAAAGCGGAAAGCCACGATGATAAAGTGATGCAAAACATTTGCCAGTTTATCGCTATTATACCGCCATTCTATAAAATCAGCGAAATGCTTTGTTGCGATTCAACAAAACATACGTCACAAGACAAACATAAATTGTCGTAAAATAACAACATTTTATGATTTCAAATAGACAAAAGTCTTTTATGTCAAATCAAGAAATATTTATTCAGATGAGATAAACGAGCAAACTTTCTTTGCGTGTGCGTGTTCTTCGATATACTCGATTTGTGACGGTAACTACACGATTCAACTATAACGAATAGCTCCCAAAGTCTTTTCAAGAAAGCTCGCGCGTCGCAAACGCGCGATTCCGCCGACGTCGTTTCGTCGTCGGCAGTAATTTCGCGATTGATTCGCCATTAGATCCACGACACTCATGAGGAATTCATTGGCGACTGGCTGAAACTCCACGTCAACCATGAATACTTGGCCGCTCTCTGATGTTGCTCAGTCTCGATCGATTCGCGTATGAGCCAAGAGTGTCCGAGGCTGTTGACCCCCTTCCTTTCAATCCCTTCCTGCTTCTCTTCTCTTTGCCTCCTTCCTTTCCCTCTTGGCGTTTTCGGTTGGTTCCAGTTTGCTTTCTCTCTCTTTGTCTCTCTCTCTCTCTCTCTCTCTCTCTCTCTCTAGATAGGCGCAAATTATAATGCCAAGGCTTAGAGACACTCTGACAAATTACAGGTTTGTTCTCCGGGCAACGGGAGATAGATTTTGTCGTTCCATCACCGTCGCTTGCAAGCGGACTCGCGCGCGAACATGCATATTAATTCGATTTTAATCTGAATCTCTCCCCGACATTGCGCGTCCAGCAAATGTTTTTTGTTTTTTTTTTTTATGTCAGCCAGGACGGTGAATATGTTTCGAGTTATTCAAAATGCGAGATGCACTTACGTCAGGTCGTTGCGAGCGAAAACGGCGATTGCATTCATTATAATTTCAACTCGATTCGCGTTTGCAAGACGTAAAATTCGAGATGACCGCCGTTGTACATGTGCGGTCGATATTAATGAGCGTTAAATTACAAGTTCAGTCGATGAATCGAGCGCGTTTAATTGCGACTTGCTGCGAACCGATGCTTCCGATCTCCACAAATCAGCGTGCATTCAGAGAATCACCGCGAGACATACCCGGAGATCGTTACGCTCTGTCACACGCGCAATCTCATTCACGTACACGTCGCGACGTGCCCGTCTTCTGCGCGAAGGAAGGCTCCTTCGCAGAGTAAAAGCGACGCCGTTTCCGTCTGTCGTTTCCAAGCGGAACGGGGCGACCGGTCACGGAATTAATTGCTGCGACCGTGTCTTAATTGATAACGAAGGGCATTAAGATTTCGCGTAATGCCTGTATAGCGGGGTGAACGAGGGAAGGATGAACGAGCGAAATAATGCCCGGGCGCGAGAAGCCGTATTTGCATTAGCTATTCGTTTGACCCTAAAAACTGCCTGAATTGCACCGATGGCGATGGCTCCTCGTAAAGCCACGGCAATATCGCGGCGAAACGCGCTTCTCGGGCGTGCTCGAAATCCGTAACTCCGGGAAACTGCAGCGCGCCGCAAACGTCCGCGCGAAATTAATGTCTCGCGACTGCGGAGGTGCAGCCACTTCGCGTCACCTTCTTCCGAATAGCACGAAACTCGCGAAGAAGAAACGTCGGTTGTTGTGAGATAGAGAGAGTTTTATACAGTCGCGGAGCTCGACGATATTACCCTCGTGAGACGCGACACTCTTGTGCATATTTATTTTTAATATCCCTTTATGCGAGAATGTACTTGTACACGTTAATATTCTCTTCTATGAAGATATGATAAAAATACAATCAAAATTATAATCCGTCGAAAGAACTTTTCAATAAACAGATGAAAAATTTGTTGTTACTGTAAATTTTCGTGCATTGAAATATATTGCTCAAAGTGAAGTCGAATGTAGAATCAATAAATTATAGAACAAGTCAGCGAACATGCATACGCGTATACAACAGATCGTGAATTAATCAGAAGAAAAAGCGACTCACTACTGCCGATTGATCATAGACGTAGTCAAGAATATCAATATTTTTTTTTGATCGCGTGTTTAGTGACGTCAACGGCTTCAGTCGCTAAACTCAATGTAGTCGATTTTGTTCTAAAAAAAAGAGAAAAATGAGGTGAGCGGATAGCGGAATAGAACAAACAACAGTCTGTGTTTTTTTATTTAGTTATAAGAAACAAAGGAATGCCAGACCGCGAAAAAATTGTTTCTCAGTTAAAAACAAAAACACTATAAAAAAAGCTATAAAACTTGTTTTTATATGTTATACATATGTATCTTTTGACGTTGCTTTAGCTGTGAAATTCCACCTTTGCGCTTTTTTTTGCCGACTTTCATGCATAAAATGACATAACGCGCTTTTTATATAAAATTATTTCTTTTATTCTCCGTAACGTGACATTGGCTTCGAACATTTTCTCTCTGTGTTACCTCCCACAACGCGCACATTTCCTTTCTTTTAAAATAATAGCGGCGAATCACGCGTACATAAGGCAAGGTTAATAAAGAAACCGCGGTACACGCTGACAATAAGATACTGATAAGCGGAAAATATGTTACGGCACGGTATAAATAGGAACCGCTACCGACAAAAGAAGCCGTAAGCAGTTGCTGCACGTACGCAATTTTTGCCGCGACGATGTCTTTTCGCGATTCCGGGATTTTTACTCGAATATTGCGTCCACACGCGACTTAAAAGTTTCCGTCCCGACGATAACTGTTAGAATTGCGTTCCGTTATTCACTGTCTGAAAATCTATAGTTCACGTGATAAATATTGATATTATAAATTTCCAGTACTGACAATGAATTTTGCAGAAAAGTAATCTACGAAAAAAATCTTCGAATAATAATCTAAGTGCTTGACACATTGCGCTTATATTTGCAAAGCCTCACGCTCGACAAGCTTTAAGATCGATTTAAAGCACATTCCTCGTCGTCTTAAGAAATGTCATGTATCTTGGCGAGAACGCGTTGGACAAAACACGTGTGTCTGTCAATAAATACGTGCTTTAACAGCGGTAATAATTTTCGTCGCGCTATAAATCAACGCGCGCGGGTGTGTTCCTCGTGCAAAGGGCGCGCGATCTCCGAGCGGAGAATTCGGCGACACAGAAGCTGTCGGACGAGCTTCGAAATACACGTGACGTGCCTCTATCTCTCATAAAGGGAGGATTTTTAATAAAACTTCTAATCAAATCCGTTCCACATGACAAATGTCGGGAGAATATTTCTCGCGTAACATCAGATTTGTGCTACGCTATTTGTCATTTGTGTAGAAATTGAACAGCATCCGCAAAAAATAACAGAACACAAATGCGCCTAACGACACTATATGATATGTATGTAAAATGAAAAAAAAAAGGAAGTAAAATGTATATAAAATAAATTGTAAGTACGTTTACATATTGAAACTCTAGTAGTTCGTCTAGCATTCCTAAAGGTATACGTGTCATATCGATTCTACAGTGTACAACGGACACAGCAACGATCGTCTCGAGTGAATTCCTTGCATGAGTCACGGGAAGTACCAGTACGTCTCTTACTCCACTTAAGGCTAGGTAATAATCACGCGACCGCAAACTGCGAAGGTGCTCGATCGCATGTTTTTTTAAACGGAAGTTTACACGCGTTTCTGCACAAAACTTACGTGACGCATGTTGAATAAATGCAATTCTTTCCTTTCGCTTAATCCACAGCGAGATATGAATATATCATTGATGAATAAAACAGTTTTACGCAATGAATTAAAAATTTGTAAAATCTCGTACACGTGCGTGTGTGATCAATCATTTTTTTTCACACGATAATTTTATTTTAATCTGCATAATGCTGCGTTAATGATTAAAGACTCTGTAATCCTCAGAAACCGATTCGACGTAGTAGTAGCGAAAGTCAAACGATATCGTGCGATTAAATTTACATAAGTCCGCACGGTGATGTGCGATTTGTCGCATTCGTTATAACGTGACAGCGAATTTGTCACGAACCACCATCGCTCTTGCAACGCGCGCGTATATGACGAGGTGTACTAACAAAATTACAAGATTGGTTTACGGATAATGATGTCCTCAACGTGCGCGAAATAATTCGACAGCCGTTACGAAGCACGTGGCCGCATCGTTAAGAAACACGTCGAGACAAACAGCTTACAAGTTTACTCTTGCATTTACACTTCGCGGTAATAGACTCGATACGCAGCGACATCGTGTGCACGATAAAAGACGATACATCATTATTCAGCTGGACAGAATATCAAATCAATCACTTACCTTGTATGTGTATTCACTGATCGGCGATGAATCGGCCCCCTTTTACACGTTCTCTTTCAGTCGTTGATATGTAAATTCGTTAGCTGTTTGATCGACGAACAACGAGAAGATGGCTTTAACTCGCTTTTTTAAATAATAATTTTCTATAGTTTTTAACCGAAATGGTTTTCAATTAAAAAAGAAAAAAGAAAAAAACACGATACTGTAAGTTTAAAAATATCTTGTTAAAACAATATTGATAATAAATTACGTAAAATAGTTTTGCTTATTTTCTTATTCTCTATTCACTTCTTACATAGAGTAAATCATTTCATATGTAAAATAAACGGATGAATTTATAATATAATGATTCAGGTAACACATTTAGTTCACATATATTCGGTTCAGTTCCTCTTGTGATGTAAAAATTTTTTATTTTTTATTTATAAAATGTTTTTCTATGGTAGCAAATTCTTATGTTTATTGAAACACAGCTATTGATAACACAACTTTCAATATACGAAGATGAATAAAATAAATATAATATTCAGTGAAGTGGTAGTTTATATTTATACTTACATAATATATTCACATAATTAATATATTTCATTTTTGATTTAATGTTAAAACTTTTCCTTCAAATGTACATGGATTGAATGTAAATAAATTATTCACTGGCGCATGCTTCTGCGACGCAGCTTTGATTACCTCCTGAGCCAAGATACCGCCGAGAATGCTAGAACTAGGACTGAGAGGTGCACTGTTTTTGAACCTATATCATAATAAAAAGCGCAACTAGTAATAATATACGTACAAGTTTTAAAATTTAATTATATAATTAGCAAAGACTAATTCGGACGTGTAAGCCAATATGCTAGATATTTGTGCAAAATATAAATTTTTTTATATTTTTTCTTAATTTTACACAAATATCTAGTACATCGGCTTACAAGATCAAATTAATCTTCGCTAATTTGATACTAGATAAGCTGAAATTTGTTGTGAAACTTGTTGTAGTAAATATAAATCAGAATCATATAAAATGTACATACGGTATAAAATCAATATCTTTGCACTGTACTACATAGTGATCCTCCTGTAATTTATATTTTTCGACAATGGCAAACACTTCATTAGATAGATTTTCATGATCTTCTATTATAGGATCATGACCATACTTCTCACGATAATTAAGCATTACTGCAACAAAACATTATTATTCAAAATATAATTCCTGAAAAGTTTATGTATAACTTGTTAAAGTATTATTTTAAAACATACTTTGTATTATGTAGTAAACTATTTCGTTTTTGTGCAACACAGACTTTGGGACATTGAGAATAGATTCGAAAGGTACGAATGTATCGGTGCGTTTTTCATTAACTGTTATAGTTTCAAATTTTTCTTTTTTTATAGGTTCGCCACTTTCTGGTTTTGCTTTCTTCACTGTCGAAACATCCCTAAAAAAGATTTTCCATGATTATGTGTCACACATAAAATTGAAGTTACATTCACACTCATAAGAATGCTTACACTATATATTCGTGTTTCTGTAAATCTACGAATACATATCCAAATCCAAATCCCCATACATCTGTAGCAAAAAATTTAATATTTTGTTTTCTGCAGGCTTGATTAATCCTTTTGAGTTGTGTTATGCTACACTGCGTAGCACATACTATGTCAAATTGTCCAAAATACTCATCAGGTTTATTATCAACATTGTCTGTGTCAGCAATGACATTAACCATAAGGTTCAGAGCTTGTGCTCTCTGCACTGATTCTTCAGCTCTCTATCAATATAAGTAATTATGTTAATATATAATTATTGTCAATGTAATAATCTAGTATAATTTGTTATTTGTCATTTACATTCTTTCCATTGTAATCCGCAATGAGAAACTGCGAACATTTATCTACTTTTGACGAGTTTCTATGATCTAGAAATGTAATCGATTTAACTCCACTAAGAATAATATTTTTAGCAGCTTCTGCTCCAAGACCATTTAATCCTATCAAAAGAATTTTTGAGGCTCGTAATCTAAAGAAAACATGCAACATAAAAATACTTGAAATTAATGACACATGTAATTATAACGTCGAACTGCATACTCTAACATTTAATTTACTTCTTTATCGTAAAATATACAATCAATTATATATTGTAAAATAACAAATTCCAATTTAAAAACTTTTTGGTAGCTACTATTCGCAATGTTAAGGTTACCTTACCGGCTTTGTGCCTCTGAGCCCCACAAACGCAGTTGCCTGTCATATAATTCAGCCTCTGCATCTGTCAGTACTTCGTTGTTTTCTTTATGATCATCTACCATTGTAAAATTTGTTTCTTTTTTGATATAATACTTTTGTACCGCCAAAAAGCGCGAAAAACTATCGTTGAATGAACTCTTTTTGTTCTTTATACTTGTATTGTATGTTCTATAGAGTAGCTGCCAACTGTCACTTAGGATCACAGTGAATTTTTAGAGTTTCAGTTGGCATCCCTGGTATATGACGGCCAGTTTAAACTCGATCAATCGTCATTATGATTAGTCGACCAATCGAACAATGCAATTGATCGCTTGTTCGATAGTAAATGAAATCGAAT
>QVOB01016159.1:0-15661 GCA_014839585.1 Pseudomyrmex concolor
AATCGATAAACTCGATTTGAAAGAGACCGGCCCGGAAAAATCCGACGGTGTGGATTCGAATTCGGGACCTCCCACTCGCAGCCCTCGCATTCAGGCCGCGAGACCACTGGGCCGGTCTTTATATATATATATATATATATATGTATATATGTATGCATATATATATATATATATATATGTTTCACATGTAATTTTTAACACGTGAGAATTGAAATTTAATTCATATAGGATGCTTGGTTTGCACCTCGTATATCCCCCTAACTAATTTTAAAATATTGCGAAAAAAACTCCTCGGCCAGAAGTCGAACCTGGAATCTCCGGCTTTCCGGGCTTTCCGGCTTACGGCCCGGAGATTCCAGGTTTGACTCCTGGCCGAGAAGTTTTTTTCGCAATATTTTAAAATTAGTTAGGGAGGTAGATACCTTATATACTATGTTAAATCTTTAAATCGCCTTTGTGCAACTAAAACTAAGTTTTTCAGTGTTATTGATTTTTTTATCAATTTACAGATTCTTTTAGACTGAAAATAATTCTTTTTTTTTTCTTAAGTTCAATAGTTTCTCTGATATTGTTTTTACTTTTTCTAGATTTGTTTTTTTTTTATAATTATTTACTTCATAGGTGTTACCGTTGTTTTTTCTTTGTAAAGGGTTTTTATCGTTTATATAAATACAAATAAGTAAGTAAATATCTCGATGTTCCCCGTGCGGGAAATAGATCCGTTGATAACGGAAGATTTCACGTGACATATTGTTTCCGGTTCGACAGGAACGGAAGGGCGAGCGGTATCGATTGCGGGTTGTGGTCGACGAGCTGCAAAAAGCGACGGCCGAGGATTACCAGACGGCACTATTAGCGTTCATAAATTGTCTGGTCATCTCGACGCCGGTGCTCAAGGATCGCATACGTATTCGCAACGAGTTTATCGGTGAGTGAGGTACTGCAAGCGACGCCTGAGGTTCATGCGGGCGGATATCATTGAACACGAATGCGGCTTCCTTATAGTTTCGTGATTGATCGCGCTCTTACAGTCACGTCATCTTTTTTCCAAAAATATGTGAATGAAATATGATAAGTGAAATATTAGTTTGAATATTTACAGTTTCAAACATTATGTTTTAAATATTCGTAAACATCTTGTAATTGTATAAGGCATTCAGAAATTCAAATTTATTCAATTACTTTTTTTATTTACAATCGTTAGATTTCTTTTTTAATTTTGTTTAATTTTTTTTACTGTAGTTTACAGTTTCCTCTTAATTTAATTTAATAAATACGTTATACCAAATATAAATAATTTTAATTACGAATTGATTTCCGTGTTTTAGGTCTCAAGCTTCTGCCGATTTTGAACGAGCTGCGGTGAGTACGACGACCTGGATTTTCACCTGCATTTTCATTAATTTATTAACGCATCTTAACGTTATGGAATAATAAATAATCATCAATAACGAAAAAAAGACACTTTATTATGTATCCATCACTCTTTCCTTCGCACGTCATCTAATGTCACGTGTGCACGTAAAGATAATTACGCAAAACCGAGCGATTCACTAACGAGGGAGAATTCCGTTTCGTCGCACGATGGTGATATCTGCATGCACTAATCAAATAACGGTTCTAATTAAGTTCTATCACAAACGTAACACATCGTTTAAAAGGCATATCATTAAAAAAATTTTCTTGAAACATCTATTTAAGTGTGTTAATGAATATTTCTGACAATGAAAAGAATTATTTGCCAAATAAATTCAATGTAGCAACCAAGTAAAGAAGTATCTGAGATGAAGCTCTTGTACGTGTGAGAGTACGAGCGAGCCGTGATGAAGATGAAGTAGAATTAAGTGAAAATCCAGAAAATTTGTCTTTTCGCGATCTCAAAAAATTGAACAAGAAAAAGAGAGAAAAAAAAGAAAAAGCAAGATATTGAGAATCTCAGTTTTTCAAAAATTTTCTTTCTTTTTTCCATTAAAATAATGCTTTCAATTAAAATAATGTTGCTCATCAAAAATGAAAAAAATTTTGAAAAAAAAAGAACAATTACTTTCCCGTCTTCGTGAAAAAAAATGAAAATAAGAAAGGGTCATGGCGCTATGGAGAAGAAGGAGAAGGAGGAGAAGGAGAAAGAGGAGGAAGGGACGAGAAAAGCCTGAATTTAACTTCTCGCTGGCGATGCACCTGTGACCGCATCTCGCATGCGGCGCCGCTGGAGCAGCGGATGCTGCGGCGTCATCAGAAATGCAACTGCTGTCGCGAGATGCCGGCCGGCCGGTGTCTTTTGTGCTGTCTCCACCAATTCCGACATCTCGATCCTCGTGATTGATCGTAAACCGGTATCGCGTTTACATCGTCGCTCTTTCTCTCTTTCTCTCTCTTTTTTTTTTACGTCCAGAACTTTTATCCTCAACTTGTCCAAGCGATCATCAGTCAGCGGTAAGAAAAAAAGAAGAAAAAAAAAAAGAAATGCCGTTATACAATTACACCATCTCGATTATTTTTATCGATATTGTGGAGTCTGCCAATTCGCGAGCAACGATCGATATCTTACGCGCAATATTATTTTCGTGCTTGTACAAAATCGATATCATCGACGCGGCCTGATATCGTTGATAATTAAACAAAGTGTATGTGTATAATGTATTGTGTATTCAACGTGCTATCGCGTCGTGTTATGGTTTTCGCCTGTCGCTTTTACTTCAAAGACTATGCTGCGATGCTCTTCATGCTCTTCGACCAAAAAAAAAAAAAAATGTAACGCGCGTCGATGTTTCATCCACAGAATGTAAACTACTCGTGACTAATTTACTTTCGGAGCGTTCCCGGAGCGAAGTGAAATAATTAGACGAGCGTTTCACGTTCGTGAAAATCCCGCAAGTATTTTAAGGGAGACGCGCGCGCGTTTTCGAGAATTCTCTCCGCATTTATACTTTTTGTTTCTTTATTACCGTTGCGCGGTTTTCTGGCATTGCTTCCTGTGAGTCATGGCCCTGCTGTCGGCGCTCGCACGGTCGTGGTCGTCTTTATCCACTTCTGTTTTGTTCGCCGGTGAAGATCGATGGCAGGATTGGACCTACGGGGAGAGTATTTTGGTACGCTCTCTCTCTCAAGTAGAACTCGCTGGAAACTTCTCAAACTATTCAGAATGTTTGACTTATCTCTCTCTCTCGTTTTTCTCGTTGTTCGACGTTACGTGAGATCTAATCGAATTTTTCGCAGCGTTCCTCTTTCTCTGAAATTCTTCTCTAACTTTTGTGTTTAAATCATTACGCAAGATGTGTACTAATTAATTAATAATTGATCTATAAATAATATATGTTACTTGCAAGTGGAGAGTCGAGTCTGTCTCCAAATTTCTTTGTTTTATAATCCACGTTCGGACATTGTTTTTTTTATTCCGATCTATTTATTGTATTCGAAGATCAATGAGGAGTCTTCGCGCCGACTATTTCCGTGCCGAGGAAGCAGAATGCGAACCCGGAATCATTTGAACTCTCCGCGCAACTCGTAAAATATACGTTCCTCATAAATGTGACTCGCATTCGATATGTAGCGATTTTTCAGTGTGTTGAACATCATGTACTTCATTCAAAAAAAAGAAGACTAGAACTTAACATTTTTGTTATAATGTAAAACAATTTCGATAAAAATATGTTTGCGGTAATAAATAACTCACAAAATAAGATATTCACAATTTTTCAAATAAAATGCCACGTGAAAAATCGAATCGAGGAGTCAAGCGAGGGAGGATCTTTTTCCCTCACAAAACTTTAGAGGAATCGCATGTGTCTAAAGAAAGCTCGCGCCGGAAATAGAGCGAACAATGGCGCGTATATATACTCGAACGCTTGAAAATATCCTCATATCAGAAAGGTGGCGATTTTTCTTGCAGGAAGAGTCACGCGCCGGATGTGAGGGTGCAGCTGGACGCGTTCGACGATCAACGAGAGACCGACGAAGAGCTCGCCAATCACGGACCGCCCGGGATCGATCTCTCTTCTCACGTGGACGTCTTTTACGCCATTCTCGGTCAAGTGAGAGACCTTTTTTTTTTCTTTTTTTTGTCTTTGGCAATACTTTGTCGTCAATATTCGTTTGTAATAAATGTTTTGCGCAAATTAAATTTTAAATTAAATTTCAAGTTTTTTAATTTTAAAAGTTTTATTGTTATAAAAGCTTCATATACATGCAAATTGTTTATATTTCTCTGTTATTTGTCAAAAAATTCAAAAACATGTTAAACTTTTAACGTTGTTTGACTGTTTTCCCGTTGAAACTTTAATCAGCCGGTCGGTCGATCTCATAAAGGCGCTATTTGAAGGCACTAATCGAGATCCAAGCTCTTATTGTAACAGACGTCTGACAAAACACAGCGATGTACTTTTAGGTCGCAGACACTCCGCAGGAGATACCCTTTCTGAGTATCCTGCAGCATCTGCTGCGTTTGGATCCAAAAGACGCCGCCAGTGATCTAGCATGGGACACCGCGGAGACTTTGGTACATCGCGCCACGTTGCTAGAGAATCGTGAGGACGCTACCAAGTTGCTGAGATCGCCCAGTCTTCAAGTAAGAGTCTTTCAGATGTTCTTTGCGCGTCTTTGCGCGTTTTTTTTTTGCGAAATATAAAAATCAACAAGAGAAAACGAGGTCAACTTCGAATTTTTGGCACGATATAGATAAACGATTACGCAGTTCTCTCACGTACGGGCGAGTGAAATTGCGAATGTATTGGCTTTATTCGCTTTTCTTCGCGCACTTTCGCCGATTATACAATCGGTAAACGCATCGCGCGTCGATGAAGAGATGTCTTTCGATGGCGTTTGCGCATTACATCAGATCGCTTAAAAATTCGCGCGATATAGCGTACTTTTACTTTCTGCTGTACTTGACCGAAAGACGCGAGTCCATAAAAGAAGAAACTCGTACCACGCTTGACGTCTCGATGAATCACGTAGCGCGCATTTACACACATAGACTTAATCATGTTCCTTGTTTAAATCGCACAAGAAGTGTTGTTTTGGGTTTTTCTCGATTCCAACTTAAATTCAAAAACACTCATATTTTCAAATTTTCTCGAAATTCTTTTTGTTCTAAAATGTTTGTGTAAACAAAAAAAAACAAATTGAACAATTTAATGAATACGAGAAGAGAAAGGAGAGAAATCTAAAAAGTAAAGAAATCTAAAAAGAAAAGTAAATTCTAGGAAATAATAAAAAGGTCAAATGCACACGCATCAAGATATTTTCAAAAACTCTAACACATCTTAAATTACTAAAATTTTCTAATTATTTTAAAAAGAAAAGAGTAGATACATTTGATACTTGAAAATAAATTGTATAAGTAAATTAAAAAAAGGAAACCAAAAAGCCCAACGGTCCAAAGTGGTAGTGAACTGTAGTTAGTTTGCTGAAGATGATCAACAATGAATTGTGATCAAAACGTCCAGACTAAACTACATTTTAAATTATTGTTCTGTTCACTACCATCATCTAGACCATTTGGGCTTTTTCGGTTTTTTTCTTCTAATTTACTTTCACCGAGCCGTTTATCAAAGCTATATATAATCGTACAAAGTTGTCAATATACATACGTTTTTAGGGAGATTAAGTTGCCGTGCTCACAAAAATCTAATTTGTTCTCAATATATTTAAAAAATTTTTAGACAAATCTATGCTGTCACTGCCGTGGCGCCGATCAAACGTGCGGAACGTCGCGAAAAGCGTCACTGGCGACGAGCAACAATTCAACGGCACCACCCTTACCGCCTCCACCACCACCGCCGATACCGTCGGCACCCCCGAATCCACCAACCTTGCCTAGCGGCGGTGGATTCATCTTGCCGCCTCCGCCTCCGCCGCCGTTTTTTTCTAACGTCGCGAACGCCGATGCACCGATGGAGCCTCCGATGCCACCACCTCTGCGCGTACTTCCAGTCGCACGCATGCCCACCCCCGAGCCACCAAACAATCACGCCAGGTTGTTACCGCAGCAGGAGATTCCTACACCCAGAACGAAAATGAAGACCATCAACTGGAACAAAATTCCCAACCATAAAGTAATCGAAAATAAGTTTTTTTCCATTTTCCGTGACTACTTTTTGTCATATAAAAAATCGCGCTTACGTTCTGTTGAATTAAATAAAAAATGTATCAATATTGCAAAATTAAGTAGACTCGCAAACTAACGAAATAAAATTAAAAACCTAAAAAGAGGAATGTGTAATTAGGAATTAAGACACTTTGAATATTTGTTACAGGTAATTGGTAAACGAAACATTTGGTCCCTCGTGGCAAACGAGCATCAAAATTCTCCAATGGCGGATTTAGACTGGGCCGAGATGGAAGGTTTGTTCTGTCAACAAGTGCCGCCAATGGCACCACCGGCGAATTGTTCTTCTTCGTACGGTATTGGAACCGATGTAGAACGACGCCGTCGAGAACCGACAGAGGTTGTTCTTGAATTTACACGTTAAATTTTGTTTTGCGTATAACAAAGTAAAATAAATATATAACTTTTTTGTCGTTTATTTTTTTCTTCCTCTTCGTTGCAGATTGCATTACTCGATGGAAAAAGGAGTTTAAATGTCAATATCTTTCTTAAACAATTTCGAAGGTACGATAAGGCGACAAAAAATGCCGCGTAAATTCGTATTTCGATCTTTGTTCGATGAAGTTTTCTTTTGTTATATTTAGTTCGAACGAGGATATAATCCAATTAATCAAAGACGGCTGCCACGACGATATCGGCGCGGAGAAACTTCGTGGCCTTTTGAAAATACTTCCGGAAGTGGACGAGCTCGAGATGTTGAAGAGCTTTGACGGAGACAAGTCGAAGCTCGGTAACGCCGAGAAGTTCTTTCTGCATCTCGTTCAAGTGCCAAAGTAATAATGCTCATTGTGTTAAAGTGTGTCGCACGTAGAAATAAAAAAATAAACGTGTTTATATTTTATTAGCAAATTGACAAGAGCTTGTTTTAGAAAGCTTGTTTTCTTCTTCGAGTACTTATACAATATATAAGTACTCGACTAAACTTATATATTTTATACTAAAATAAAATAAATTAATTAATATTATTGATCTAAAATTAGTTACAAATTGCGCATCGAGTGCATGCTGTTGAAGGAAGAATTCGCCGCGAACATGAGCTACTTAGAACCGAGTATCAATTCGATGATACTCGCCGGCGAGGATCTCATGACGAACAAACCTCTGCAAGAAGTGCTGTACATGGTCTTGGTGGCAGGAAACTTTCTCAATTCTGTATGTATTTGTTAAATAAATCATTAAAAAACAAGTGACTTCATCAGTTTATCTGAAGCCGATATTCATAGTCGGGTTTTACCTATATTTAAGATCGTTTTATCTTCAGATAGTGTGCGAGTTTATTGGCTGCAGAGCATCTGAAGAATAAACTTAAGACGATCTTAAATATAAGATTCAAATATGAAATACCGGCCAAAGTTGTCGAGTTAATTGTTTCGTTTGCTTGTAGGGCGGTTATGCTGGTAATGCGGCGGGTGTAAAACTTTCCTCGTTACAAAAGCTGACGGAAATTCGCGCGAACAAGCCGGGAATGAATCTGATACATTACGTGGCATTGGTAAATTAATTAATTATTAACGCCCGTTTCCACCATCTCCGATTAACTTAATCGATCGATTGCTAATCAACGCGATCGGTCATTTCAGTCAACATCCGATTGGCTCCAACGGAATAATCGATTGATTAAGTTAATCGGAGATGGTGAAAACGGGCGTAATTGTTAATTATTAACTGTTAATTTAAAAATTATTTATAATTATTAATAATAATAAAAATACGTCCTGGCCAATGGTAGAGCAGTAAAACGTCAGGTTTTTTATTTTCTCCAAAGAAGTCGCTCTGTGTGAAAATCAAACGAGATTGTTTTATGTCGCAGGCAGATCGGCACGTGCGATCTTATTCCGCTTTGCAACTCTCGTTTGTCGGTCTCTTTTAAAATCTAGGAGGCAAGTCCCAATTATCAAGGATCGTGCGTTCATATTGAAGATGTTCAAGGAATGAAAGTTCTAGATCTTTTCTAGAAAAGAAGAGTACTAGATTTGTTTTATTTGTGCTTAATTTATGTCAATTTCAATTACAATGATTATTGATTAATATTAGGTGAAGTAAAAAGTTCTGAGCGTTTTCCGCTAGTTGTCTTTAGCGGAAAACGCTCAGAACTTTTTACTTCACCTAATATCATCAGTTCGAGTTATTTATTACTTCTCGAATTTTTATTTCAACATTTGTCGGCACGTTGCGTTCCAAGAACAAGGAAACCGTGAAATCTCCAGGACGTAACAATATTTATATATATACATTTTTTTTTATGAATATGTAAACATATTGTTTTAGCAAGCCGAGAGGAAACGAAAGGATTTGTTGAATTTTGCGAAGGGCATGTCTGCCTTAGAAGCAGCAACAAAGTAAGCAGCACTATATTATTGTAATAATTTTTTATAAAAATTCTTTCTTTATGATAAAATATTATTTCCTCACAAGGACAACAACTGAACAACTGACCAACGAATTTAATAGTCTGGACACAAAGATCAAAAAGATCAAGAATCAGATTCAGCTGTCTTCGACTGAAGATGATATACAGGAGCAGATGGCACAGTTTCTCCAGGTACACACACACACACATACACGCACACACATACAAACGCAAAACTTTTTTCTAATACAACTGGGTAAAAATAATAAAAAAAATGTGCATTAAAGAGACAAAATATAATCTCTTATGAGGGAGAAATTCGCAGATGGCCGAGCAAGAAATGGCGCAGTTGAAGCGGGACATGGAGGAACTGGAAGGAGTGAGACGATCGCTCGCGGAATTCTTTTGCGAGGACACGAACACGTTCAAGATCGAAGAGTGCTTCAAGATATTTCATCAGTTTTGTCAGAAGTTCAATCAGGCGGTCGCGGAGAATGAAAGACGGCGTATTCAGGAGGAACAAATTCTGGCGCGTCGGAAGCAGCGCGAGGAACAGTTGCTGGCGAGAAAACGATTACGTGAGTCATACACATTATCCGCTTGCAAATCCCGTCGCTTTGCAAATCGGTATTTGTGATATTTTTTTTTTTTTTTTTTTTTTTTTATTTACAAATAAAATTTTTGTACTATTTTTCTTTCCGCGCGATTCTTTAAAAATTGATAGATCCTAAATTTCTTCTCCAAAGTAATGCGTTTTCTAGTTTTTACTTTTGACTATTTACGTCATTTCGCGCGCTCACATTCACGTTAAATACGCAGTGAGCAATCAAGCGGAAACACCGGGTTCGGAATCGGAATCCAATCTGATGGATTACGGACTTTTCGATCTTCACACCGGTTTATCGCAGAGGAGTTGTAGTCGCGGTGAGGTGAATCCCAAGGTAAGTTTCTCTATTTAGCCACTTCTGTGATCGATCAATTTTGGAATCAGCGGTTGCAACATTTTCGATTAAAACAGATAATTTCACAAGCGGCATACAAATGTCTTGATCTTTCGGATGTCGATATATCGGGATGAATTTTTGACGATGATTCGTAGATGAGAAGATTGCAGAACGGCGGCGTCACGTCCGACGAGGACGTATCCGTCATTGGATCGCCCAGCATCCGACGTCGTTTGGGGTCGTGCTCCGGGGTCGGGCCTGATCAATCTGCCAAAGAAGACACATACTCGCCAGGTACATGTCGCAGCTTGTTCATTCGGTAATAATTTAAAACATTCCAATCGCAAGATACAATACTTTTGCAATTTCATTAAATAATAAAATAAAAAATGCAGCGCCCCACATTCTGTCTACAAATTTCGTCTGTGATCGGTATTTCCTTTCTTTTTATTCGACAGACATCACGCCAAATGGTACACTTCGTCGGCGCAGGAACAGATTACCCTGCGAGGACGATGATGGGAATCTAATGGATTTTTTGCGAACGTCCGGTCAGGATAACACGCGAGAGAGAAAATCATGGGGAAGCTTAGGTAGATACGCTTGCAGACTTTTTCTATGTCACATATATGCACATATTTAACGGCGTAGCCGTTTTCAAATGAAATTTTCTCTTGAATGTCGTCAAAGATCGATCATGGGCGCGAAGAGCGCGCGGGCAATCGCGAAGAGGAGACCTTTTGAACGCTGATTTTTCCGGGGACAGGGAACGACCGAGCTCGCCGTCTCCCCTCGCGGAAAGCAAACCGTTTTTGCAAGAGGAAGAAACCAAATCAACCGGGTAGGTGTTAATGAATAAATAAACAAAAACTTTGCAAGGTAAAAATTGTCAGCGAACTGTGAGATTCGAAACTTGTAATTTTGTGTACATAAAACATAAAAAACATAAAATTAGAAAAGCGTGGCGGCAGAACATCGAAGCGTGGTTGTCGGAAAACGAAAAGGAGAACAATACGAGCGACCAGCTTCAGAGAAAAGCGCAACAACTCAAGCACCAAGCGAATCGAAGATCCTTTGAAGATTCGGGTAAGTGTGTGCGGTTTTTAATTTTATTGCAAATTTTTCTTGTCGCGAAAAATTGACCGAGAAACGGATTTTTTTCTCATGCGCAGAAAGTGAAGGCAAAAGCTGCACGATGAATACCTTGACGGAAGATCGTTCCGTGCGCGAAGGATTTTCCGAGGTTTACGATTGGCGACCATCCGTCGAAAAAACGGACGTGATGCGCACAATGGAAGCCATTGAAGGTACGTGAATTATATACTTCAAGATCCAAAAGTACGAATAAATAATTTTATTTAAACATAATAAAATACAGAATATAAAATACGAATATTGATTATAAAATATATAAGCAATCTCTTTATTTTGCATCATTTATTTATTGATTATGAGGAAAATGAATTAAATAAATTCTGTTTTTTTTTTTTTTTTCAGAAGCTCAACCGCTCTCGTCGCAGGATAAATCTCCTTGGCGAAAGTCAAGTTTAAACGTATCAAATAGTACAGAAGAGACTGATCCGCGTTATGTACGTAGACTTAGATCGAGACACAGCTCGGAGAACGTTCTCGCTTCGAGTCCGCTACAGGTTTAATTATACATTAAAAATATTTTTTTTTATATAGTTTCAATTTACTTTGTATTATATATAAATTTTATTATGTAAAGATAATTCCAATATATACATGTACACTTTACAGGCGATCAGAGAAGAAGACAGAAAGAAGAGCAAGATGAGTGACGCGCTAAGTTCGAGCACCCAGCAAGATGAGTTAACGATCTATCTTCGACAGCCTTACATCGGTACGCAACCGCCAGCGAATCGACGATTTTCCAAACTTAGCAAAAAGACCACAGACGAGGAAAGAATCAGTGACAAAATTGAAATCGATTCGGACAATATAGAAACGCCGCCGGCAACCAGACGATTGTTCAGCCCGCCGAGGGAAGTGAAACCCGTGGAGAAAGAACCGTGCAAGAGAGAACGTTGCAGCAGCTCTCTTCAGAATCGAGAGACGAAAACTGCGATCTTGAAACCGATTGCTTCTGGTGTTGATTTCGGCACAGGTATAAAGAAATTTTAAGGCAACTTGATTTTGTTAATTGTTTTATCAAAGAAAGAAAGAGTGGAGGAAATCTAATTTTTAGAAAATAATAAGAAGAAAAACAAGATCATTATCGAGCCAAAAAAAGTTGTACAAATATAACGATTTAAAAATAAATCGTTACAGTAGCGCTAAAACATTAAAATTGCGAAACGTTTCAACTCTTAATTGAGTCTTCATCAATCGCGATCGGATTACATATAAAAAATTACAATAATACAAAAAATTAGAAACGATATTAATTCAAATCTTCTAACGTGTGCTCCAATCCTTACGAAAAAGAACTACTGGCAATAATATATTGTGACAGTGATACGAAAGAATTACTGGCATTCTGCGAAATTGCCAGTAATATTCTCAGTGATTTCTGTAATATCTAATAATATTCTGTGATTGTCAGTAACATTTATACTACTGACTTTATTTATATGTAATCGGCAGTTAGTTCTTTTTCGTAAGGGAAGTGTAAAATAATAGTCATACATTTACATAAAAGAAGGCCACAAGGTTGTCCATGGGAGGAAAAACGTCGTAAAATGAGTCACAACGGTGTACAAAATCAACTCTGATTGTTTTTCTTCTTATTATTATTTATATAACGAAGGTTTCTTATTTTATTTAAAAATATTGAAGAATAAAAAATATACATAGGTACGTTCTATATGAGCAATAGCACGTTTTATTGTTCTCAGGTAACTTCGACAGATTCTCGGCGACGCGGCGAACTCGCAGATACAAAAAGACGCTGGACACCGCGGGCGATAAAGAAAAATCCGACGCCTCGAGTCCCGAACTGGTCTACGACGAGAAAAATCCGACGCAACTGCAACGTCCAAGCACTTTGGCTCTGAACAACAACAACGAGGAGACGAGAAGTAACCTTCGCGATGAGAACGAGGACACGATGCTGCGCGTCTGGCAGGACAAGCTGAAACGACGAGACACCACGACGTCGTTGTTGTCGCGCGACATCGATGCCGCGCTCGCGGAGATCGCCCGTTCCGGCGAGGATCTTCAGCGTCTCTCCCATCAGACTCCCGCCTCGGCGGGAACAACGAACGCGCAGCACAGAACCTCGCGACTTCCGGTGATCAGCCAACCGCCGCCGGTGGTTGCGGTGACCAACACCGTGCTAAGTCCGGTCATGCAGGAATCTCGACCGCGTGAACCTGTGACCGTGTTCACCGAGCGCGCGGTAACGAGTCGCGAGCAATCGCGAGGCATGATCGATCCGAGTCAAGTGAAAGAACTGGTCCGAGTGACCAGCAATCCACCCAGTCAGGTGAACCAGGAGCAGGAGCAATCCTCCAGGAACTTCCCGCGAAACGGAAGCTCGTTGTTGATAGACCGAAATCACGTAGAACAGAACAACACGTCTGACGTATCTATGACAAATATTGCCGAGAACGAAAAGCGCGCGAAGTGCATCGACGGTGTCAAGAAGACCAACCGCCGATCGACAGACGAACCTGATCAGTCAGTTGTCACGCGACAAAACTCCTCCTTGTTTCGCAACAGATACATCCCGGACATTAACGTCACTCCGTCGTCGCCGTTTGGGAAAGGCAGGGATCAGGAGTTGAACGACGAGGGTTTCGAAGAAACGCAGAGCCTTGTGTCGGAGACTCTGAGCCAAGAGACGTCTTCGGGCAATTACGAGACGGACACGCATGACTCGTCGACGCGGTGCTCGCCGGCGGAGCTTGGCGGTTACAACAGCGCGTTGCAGCATCGGCGAAACATCGGCGGGATGGACGACGACGACGATCTGAACGGCGGTCGACGATCGTCCGTCGACAGGCTCAAATCGTCGAGCAAGGTGTTCGACAAGAAGGAAACGACGAGGAACAACGCGTCGGAAAAGTCTAGTTTTCTGCCAAAACGCACCGCGAGCATGAAGCGAGAAACCGCGGTGAAGAAAACGGAGTTGAAGAGGCCGTCGAGTGTCGGTTCGAGCAATTCGGCAATTGCGCTGAAGAGCGAGGTGCAGCGTTCGGGTTCCAGAAGCAGTCTTCGTAGCTCGCGCAGCTCGTTGAACAGCGCGACGTCCGTGAACACGGTGCGAAATCTGGCTACTAATCACACGCACCTGCGTAGTTACACTTCGGCCATTCGTGCGCTCACCAACGATTTAAGGAAGAGCAGCAGTCCGTTGCCGCCGAAAGACGCGGTCGACAAGAGACGGCCGAATCCTCGCCAAGCTTCCGTCAGCAGAATACCTGCCAGCAGAAGTAGCAGCAGTGAAAGTAGCGTCGGACCGGCAGCGGCGCGGAGCGTCCGAAAGATAACGGAGGTATCACTTGGAAATATTCTTTTTTATTGATATTTAATTATTTTGATTTATTTATTTTTTTTTTTTATTTTTTAAAGTAAGAAAATATCAAACAAGAGCTGGTTTGCACATAATTTTCTATTTCTGTAATCTTCCATACTGTGATAAATTGTTTCGCGATCTTTGAGTATTCAATTCTTATCAATCAATTAAGATAAAACACAGAAATAATAAAATTCTCGAAGAAATAAATCAGTGTTAAATTAAAAACGTCGACCATCAATAAAATACATAAGTTAAAAAATTAAGACATCTTGTGAGATACTTTTTTGGATTGTGCTTGTTGAAGTTTCGAATCTCATATATTTTAAAGAGTAAAATAATTAGATGACTTTCACCAAAAAAAATTTTTTTTTAATTTAAATTTCCCTTTGTAAAGTCTACATTATTGATTATATTTGTTTTTTTTTTGTTATAATCTGATATAATAAGATATAATAAGATAAAGAAATTGTAAGGAAAAAGAGAAACTTTTTTAAAATAAACAAATACATTTGTAGGCCACAATAACAATTTTTGTTGTTTTTTCTTGAGAGAATGATTTTTCTTTGAGATTTATATCTTGTGTCAATGTTTAGACGCCTGACGTGCCAAAGACCACAAGAGGCCGACCGATCGCGTCGCGCAGCAGCAGCAGCGGCAGCAGTGTCGGTCAGCAATCGATCTTAGGAAATCGAGTAATATCCGGCGACAAGACGTCCGTCACGAAGAGCAGACTGATACAACCGCGAGCCGGCACGAAGAGTCACAGTTTCATGAGACCCACAGCCGCTAGCGCCAACAAAGGTTCGATACCGAATCTTCCGAAGAACATCAAAGCGATGGTAAAGTGATACTTTTCTTTCGTTTTTTTGTTTAAATCGTTGTCTAAAAGTTTGTAGCGTCGAAAATGACTCTATTTGTTTTTAACGGTTGTTAGAAATAACCAATCGACGTAAAATCAGCGGCATCTATCTATCTACAGCAGACAGTTGCGGCTGATATATATTGTTAATCAAAGATAAAAATTAAAAAACAGATTAGGTAAATAATAATTAATCGTTGTTCTCGCTTATCGCACCGTTTCTCTCACAGTGTTAACGATAAGTAAGACTATTTTCTTTAGAAAACGTACATACACGTTCTGTGTTATTGCGTCAAACAATGCGAGTCTCTGTTAAGAGAAAGATAATCAAATGTACTTCTCAGCTTTAGCGGACGATACGTTCGCAATTACGATCAAAGAAACGTTCTGATCTTTTAACGTCTGACGCCAAATTCGTAATAAGTTTTTTTTCTAGCATATATATCAAAAATATACATGTAACATATTCGATTATTGTGCATGTGTATATGATTACATAATAGAACGTAATTTCTTTTTACTGTTAACAAAGATAAATATATTTGTGTAGAGAGTATGCAATTCGAGACAAAATAAATTAACAAATTATATATGATTATAATATAATTAATTTAAATCAAATTTAGAAAAATACACGAATAATTTATATAAACCGTTATATATATTTATAGATATACATATATATATATATACATATGTATATATATATATGTATATAAATATATATGTATATATGCATTGTACGTTATTTATACGTAATTTATAAAACACAACTTTTTAACTGAGAATAAAAATAAAGCTTCAAAAAAAAAGAATAGGTGTGAATGCGTAATTTATTTTGGGAAAAGAAAGTATAAAATGCATTTATTTTTTCTTAATTAAATGAATGTTGATATTGTTTGCATTCCGTATACGTGTG
>QVOB01016161.1:0-16181 GCA_014839585.1 Pseudomyrmex concolor
AATGTACCTAATATTACATAATATTGTGTACATTTTTTTGTTTTTTACAATCTATTTTGGATGTTACTTTGTGCCCCGGTCTCCCCTACTCTAGAAAAAACTGTGACCGAGAAATGCCGAGGTGCTTAAAAAAAAAGAAAAAATTGCAATTAGGTTCGCATTAGCCAATTTGCTCAACGTATTTTTGGAATAACCAATTCGAACCGGAGGTCACCCCTCAAGACATCTTTGTTATTACTTTTTTATAATTATAGTAAGTGTTTCTTTTTTTTTTTTAATGTACGCTCTTTAAATCTTTAATTTTGGATAGTTTTTATTGTCTAAGTACAATTATACACACAAACGTATAAAGGCCGAGTCAATTCACACGCCTTGCCAAAAGTCATGTGTGACGACAACCCCCGATAACTCGCCCGTCGCCGCGACGACATTCCCATATAAATCGCGAGAAAATGCCGGTGCTGTCGCGCCATTAAGCGCGTCTTTACATTCGCGTCCGCGCGCGCGCGCACGTACACACATTCGCAGTCCCCGGGTCGGGTATACCGGGTGGAAAAATTGAAGTGAGCAGCTCATTACGGGTAATCAATAACCGATACATTATCGTTGGCGTCGGGTACACGAAAGAGGGAGAGGGGGAGTGGTCGGAGGAGAAGAGGGTGCGGATGAGAGCTGGAAAGGGACGCCGCCGAGGGGGATGCGAGAGAGGGCCGCAGCTCATCTCCGTCCCACGGAAAGAGGGTGGAGAAAGAGGAGAGAGCGGAGTGAGAGAGGAAAGAGGACGAAGGGGCGGAGAGGTTCCGATTTACACAAGTATATTGAATTTATTGAGATGAGCCTAGGGATAGCGGCCAGGAGGATATTAGCTGCCTACCAACCGCCCCGACGTTTCATACCGTCCGCTCTCGCATCTCCCACCGCGCCCTCGCACTCTCCCCCTCTCTCTCAATACTTGCTACCCCTCCCCCCCGTCGTCGTCGTCGTCGTCGTTCTCTTCCTCTCTCGCATTTATTAAGATCGCGGGGTTGATTTATGCTGCCCGATAGAGCGACGAAAGCGAGGGCGAGAGGGTGAGAGAAGGAGATCCTGAATGCGAATCTAGACGAGTGTAATATCGAGTCGCGCGCTCGTAGATTATCGTAAGTTAAGGTGCAACCGGTATATAAATTGTGTCGCGAGTAGATGAATCACCCGCTTGCGCGCGGTTTAAAAATAAAATTTTTTTGAATTGTTATACGAATTTTGCGATACGCGGAATTTTGCCAACTTTTTCGCGAATATTTACATTTATATCTTTCGAGTTTGATCTTTGAAAACTTGTCATACGTTGACGTTTCTTAGATATAGATCGACTCGAACATTTCGGATTGAATCGAGATCGTTATCTCCCTTTTGAAACGTCGAAAGTGACGCTGTTGAATAGCGGCGTTTCTTCTTCTTCCTTACAGGATTAATCGCGCGAGGATCAGCCGCTCGTTCGTGATTCCTCGTCGTCGTCGTTGTCGTAATTTTATCAGACCGTCTTGCAAGAGAGAAGACCGTGTCCCCCGCTCTCTCGCGCGCTTTCCGAAATCTCGTCCGCGGAGATCCTCCCCCGGGGGATCCTTCGCGGCTGAGGGGTCCTGCGGATTCTGCGGCTCGACGAGAAGAGAGCAGTCCTTATCTTCGTCGGCCAGTCGACGTTCTACAACTTAACCCTTCCAAGGCAGCACGTTCGGTACAGAGATTACCTTTGCCACTCCTCCCTCCCTTCCAGCTCCCTTGCCCCCAGCCGCCATCCTCAGGCATCTCGACAGATCCCTCTACTCCTTTCTGTGGATTTTAGCGTACGCGAACGATACAAGGCTTATCTGCGATAAAATCGCTGTCAGGCAAAACTTAATAGACGTATATCGCGCGCGATATAGGTATGTGTGTGTAATATCAATTGCGAATATTTTATCGGAGATTATAATTTAAAAGTTCTGCGATAATTATGATAAATTGTAAAAACTTACAATGACGTACACGGGAAAAGAGTTGTTTTTGCTATTACGCGACCAGCAAGAAAAATTTGTTGAGTCTGCTAAATTTTTGTTGTTTCACATTTTGTTGAACACAAACAAAACGTTTTGTTGACAAAAGAACAGAGATCTCAATAGACTGAGGAAATTTTTCTTGCTGGCCACATATAGTAATAACTAGTTTTTTAAGATTTGCTCTTCTAGCGAATCTTTTCTTTTTTATGTAAAAATAAAAAAGTAGTTTTAGTTTTCTCTCTTGTGTAGTTTTATGAACACACTAAAATCTCAAGATCACTCTCTTTATTTTGTTAAATGATATAAATTAAAACACGATGTCGTCATAACCGTTCGCACACAGACTCTGAAAATGACGACTATGGTAATACAGACTATAGTAATACAGACTGGGTCTGTGAGACTCGCGTGAATTTAAAAATCGAATATCTTCGCGAACTTTCGATTCAAAAAAACAAAATCGAAAAAATCAATGTTTTTTCAATTTTGTGATTTTGAATCGAAAGTTTGAACGATTATGCGTCGAAAAAAAAGAAATTAAATTTAAAAAATGTTCAGTAGTTTCGAAGATATATAAGCGTTAAAAAAAAAAAAAAAATTAATTTTTATTGGGAAAATCGTTTTGAAAGTTTTGAATGGATCTGGAAGACCCATCTGCGAAGAGTTAGTTGTTGTCGGAAGGATCAGTGACGTTCGCATGTAAATCGTCGTAACAAACTTTGTCCTTTCTTCGCGAAAGGAACGTGTTTTTAATAGCTCCACGGAGTACCGCCCCGCGTGTGGGTAAGAGAGACGGGATTCGGAACGCGGGGGTGGTATTTAGATATTCTAATGGTCGCGCTGATAACAAGTCGCGCGGCGCGCGCGTCGTCCGCGATAAAGACGACGACGACGACGACGACGCCCCCGACGTCGGGAACGGGACGCGCTGCGAGCTGCTGATAACGGAACTCGCTCTCACTCGTTGTTTACGTATACTCGGTGGTATAAGGTGTACACCATCATCCCTCTCTCTCTCTCTCTCTTCCTTGCGCTTCTTGTGAGAGTGTTCGCGATTATTGGCCATCGATAGCGACGACAGTTCCCCAAGCGACGCTATATTCCGGAAAACGGTGTTTTCTGTTACATTTAAACGTATAACTTCTTGGACCTCGAATTATGCTATTGTACTATCTCTTTTTCTCTCGCGTAAATATCTTCCTTAGCGAACGTTTTAACAACCCCGTAATGTTTCGTATAAATTCTTTTGCTTTTGTTAAAAATTAGAAATATACTGTGAAAACACCGGAAAAAGTAAAGACCGCGAAGGATTAAGAATTGGAGATTAGGGACGTACTTTCAAGATTGATAAAAAAAAAAAAAAAAAAAAAAAAAAAAAAAAAAAAAACAATAGTTCTTGTCCGATAACCGTGTTAATAGTTCGTTTAACGCTCCAAACGATTGCTAAGTGTCATTGCCGTGTTTATGCCGTACTTATCTACCCCAAACCCGAGTAAATTTTCCCCTACGTTTTATTTACTTACGCGGGAAATGCGAACTTGCAATAACGCGCGCAAAACAAAAAATTCGCGAAATTTTGAAGAATCAGTGGTTTGTTTGTTTGTTCTTTTTTTTTAAAGGAAGAAAATTAAAAAAAAAATGTAAATATATATTTTTTACGAAATGTCTTCTTACAAAACATTGTCACATTTTTTAAATTTATATTTTTTTCGAAAAAAAAAAACGATTCTGACGTTAATAAAATCGAGAGACCGTCGTGACTCGCATAATTTAATTACGTATGATCGCGTGATTCCGAAGAATGGCGTATAAAGTGTGTGCACGGATGTTTCCTTGATTACAATTTCCCGAAGATTCGTCACAAAAGCGACGCGTCACAGATGCGTGACTCCTTCTCGCCGTTCGTAATATCCGCGCGCGGTTAGAGGGTTAATTGACGAGGATTCGCTCGCGCGCACGTGCCGAAGGATTTCTCGGCGATGCATTTGCATACGGCACGCTGATTTATAATTATGGCAGGGGATGCGCGTCGGATTCCGAACACGCAAACAACCATCGTTGTCCATCCCAAGAGAGAGAGAGAGAGAGAGAGAGAGGGAGGGAGGGAATCGGCTTCGCACCGCAAGCGTAGATTAACATATCTGCTGCGGACTCCGGACACGTTCCCGCGCGATCGCGCCTCGTTAAACGTGTGCCGGTCATGTTCGGACTCTGCGCGTGGGTGTGTGCGGCGCCCTTCGGGGGCCCTCTCTCCCAAGATTCCTCTTTTTCCTCTCTTCCCGGCGTGTCCACCAGAAGACCGTCATTCGAAAGAAATGCAACGCGATCGTCATCGGTAATCGAAGAAGATCTCCGTTTCGACATGATCTTCGCGAAAAGCTGTGTGTTTCTGTCGATTTTCGAATAATAAAGGCCGATGTCCTTTGGTAATTTGACAATTTAATCGAAGTAACGTTTAATTAAGCTTGAAAAAACAATTTTTTTCAATCTCCAAATAAAAAACTCGTCTCCGAGTGACGTTATTTCTGTTGCAGTTACGATTTGGCTGAAGGGCCGATTAGCGCAGGGCAGTTTTTTTTTTTTTTTTTTTATCTCGCTAGTAGCCAATTTTTTTCATAAATCGAATCCAGGAATCGAGCAGTCTTTTAAGGGCTCGCGTATCTGCGAGATTGTCGTGAAGCGGTCGGCGGCGCGTAGAGAGAGAGAGAGACGGGGGTGCGGTGGCGAGAGAAAGGGGGGGATCTCGAGAGCGCGCGGGAGGGGTGAAGATGGTATCGCTGCCATATTAGAGGAAGTTATAAATCGCTGCGAATCTAAAATTGATCTTTTCTGCAGCGGTTCGAGGACGAGGTGTCCTCGTGTGCGCGCTCGTCTACATACGTATCTTTCGTTCTCTCTCACTCACTCACTCACTCACCCACCCACTCACCCATTCCCTGCTCCGGGATAGATATCGCGAGAGGGTGAGAGAGCATCGGGGGCTGGGGCACCTATCAAGAGGAACCTTCGCGAGATATATCGATTGCGACGCGTCTGCTAGTCCGAGATAAGCACGATCCGCATAGCGCCGGCTGTCGCTCGCCACCCCTCTACGGTTCTCACCTCCTCCCTCTTTCTATCCGCCCTCGCGGGTGGCATCCATTCCGTACGGAGGAGAGTGAAGCTTCGAAACCTCCTACAACGGGACGGGGAGGGGGAGGGGGGAGAACCGTCGAGGAGGAACCACGGCGATCCCGACGCGACGAGTCGGCCGATGATTAAAACCCGCCGGATTACCGCCACCTCGCCGATATCGCCGCCTTCCTTCCTTCCTTCCCGCCGTCGCTGATTGTCGTCCCGCCAAGAGTCCTGCATTTCTCCCTCTCTCTCTTTCTCCTTCTCTCTGTCATGAATCCTCCGGGTCGTCGCTGATATGAGGATTCGATGCAATCGATGATCGAATGTAAGTGAGCTTGGATAATTCACGCGTGAAGTTTTTTCTTGTAAAATTACGCACGATAATTCCAAGGACTGTCGTTGTATTAATACAAAAGGCTTTTTTTTTTTATGTACGTTGGATAAATTATACCATCTCGATGATATACTGCGCGCGTCCGTAATTTCTCCCCTCAACGCTTACTGGTAATCTTTTTAAAAATCTCTCGACAAGATACTTTTTTCCAATTATTTCACCAAAGTATTTGGCCGAAATATTTATTATCCGCAAAGGCGTTGAAGCCGGCAATTAAATACGAGCCATTTGAAATTCGAATGGGATCGCACGCCGGGTTACTTTGCCGAACGGGTTACGACTTAATTGGACCAAACTGGTCTTTCGGGACCTCGGAGGGTTTGTGGGTAAAGGATTACGACCGGTAGCAGAATCGCGTCCCACCAGATTCGCCCGCGTCTAAGATTCGCAAGGACGAGAATTTTAATTGCTGTCGATTTGTCAGTAAGAGGAGCGACACCGTTTTTCGTCGACAGGTGCGCGAAAGTAGGGCGTACGTTATAGAACCGTTATATAAATCGCGTTATAGCGAGAGGCTCGCATAAGCGCGCAGATTTGATTAAAAACCGGAATTGGATTCTATTTGTTTACATTCTTTTAAGTATTTGTTAAATTATGTAACAACATTAGCGTATCCAACAAAAATATATTTATATCTAATTAAAAAAAGTTCATGTAAGTTGAGAAAACATATGTATATAAACTATGAAATAAATTTGATTACATACATATAACATCATAAGATAATTACAAGCCGTTAACTTCATCATTGCACATAATGCATAAATGTTGTACACAAAATAAAATAAAATGCCAGATTTTTTAATCGTCTCACTTGAAGTTTCTTGGACATCATTTACTTTATTTTAAAAAATATGTAGTAAAAAGTAATATAAAATAATATAAAGTAAAACTCTAAAAATTTCAAAACCGCGTTATATCGAAACCGCGTTGAACAAGGGTTATCACAATTTGTAAAATTGGCAATCCGCGTTATACGAGGGTTACCTGTATATATTTTACACATTTAATGTACATCGATTTTTCTTGTTCTTACGCGCAAGAAGAAATTAGGTCACACAATAAATTACAAACTATTTCCCTCTCGAACATTTTTTTATGTTGTTAACATTTTGATGGATTTTGTGGAAGAGGTATGTCGAGCGCGTTGGAAAGTGGCTGACGTTACTCGGAGACATCAATGCCACTTCGATGGCACGTCGTCGACTGGATGGAAGTCTTCCCTCCTTCGTTTTTCGCGAGGAATTCGCGTCGATCCTGAAATTAACGCGCCTGTTTGCGGGAAGACACTGTGTTCCCACGGGAGATGACGGGAATTCCTCTGATCGGCGCGTCGCAGCCGCCGGCGATATTTTCGCACCGCTGAAATTCGGCGACATCGCAATTACCGCCGCAGCTGTGTAATAAACGTGGAATCTCTTCTACGAAAGAATTTCCAGGAATAATAAGTTGCGAATACAATCGGCGAATCACAGATTATTAAGAGCTGAACGACGGGCGTTGTTTTTTTTTTTTTTGAAATTAAGAAAACAGGACATGCTACGTGAAATTTGGAGATTTTATCTGGATCATTAATATTAATGTCGCGCATTATTTCGCAGTCTGCGCTGAAATTTTATAAAAGGAAAATTACTCGTGTGACTAATTAATATAATATTCAACAAAATTTAAATAATAATATGAAGAGGTGCGGACTTAACAATTTAAAAAATTCTCAAATAAAAACACGGCCAATATGAGCGCGGATGTTGGCGCGTGTAATGATTGTTTTATTCATAAAAATTTGACGTTCCCTAGATGAGATCATCGATCAGAAAAGAGTTGCATTTCCTGTGCGATATCAAGTTACGGAAATTAATATGTTTATTTTTTCTTAAAGATGTTATCCAGGATTTAAAACGTCAAATTTTTATAAATAAAACACACAATCATCGCGCATCTCATAATCGAGATCGGCTTTGGTATCATTTTAGAAAATTTAAATAATTGATACAAAACACATATATTAAAATTTTAATTGATTTTATACAAAATAATACATACAACTTTCAATTGCTGCTCATTGAATGACACTATCGTTTTAATAGTGGTAGCTCGCACCACCTGATGCCGGTCATCCTGAGTATTACCAGAAGCGGGCCGCGTTCGCATTATAACATGTGTCTCGATGGGCATCGGGCCGATCGGTATTCATTACGTTAATATCACGTCATCTGTGTGTATATCCTGTAATCGAGCGGCCCGCTCTCTCGCCTTCACCCCCCGGGGCGCATTGCGCGCCGCGGTGTGTTATTAGAAGACCGTGGGCTATATAACCGCGAAAGACCGACCAAGTAGTGCGGGTAATACGGTAGGTGAGGCCTTATTGAGATTTATGAAAGAGAGACGAAAGAACGACACACATCACCCCGCACGTGTCGTCGATTCGCACATCAGAACCGCTTGAATCGGAAAACTCGTAATCGCAATCGACACACAGATTTATTAATAAAAAATATAATAGGAAAAATATAAACAGGAAAAATATAAATAGGAAATAAAATATATATAAATGTGATATAAATAAATAAGACATATATAAATAGGAAAAATATGTAAATAGAAAAAAGTTTTGCTATTACAAACCAGGCAAAAAAATTTGTTAAGTCTGAATTTTTTGTTTTATTAACATATGTTGCTTTGTTGGGGAAAAAATATATACGTTTTGAGAGTGGATTCGTATACGTTTTGGAAGGTTCTACTTGTAAGTACGAAAATAAATGAGCGTTCGATTTTGACTTTTATTGATCTGTACTACTGAAATTTGTTCAATCATTGCCATTGACTTGGACTACTGATTTATATCTGTCTCCGTCAATTGAGTGAAAACGAAGAAGCGATGTGAGTATTGTATGACGGTTGCTCAGAAATTGCATCGTGTACTGCGTGATATGCATGCTCGCCGAGGATAAATGTTTAATTTTCCGAGTCGGCCATTTTCGATCGTGTCAACAGATCCGTGCGGGACACGGAAAGCGCGTGCGGTAATAATTCGTCTATAACTAATGGCCGGTTCGACAAAAGGAGCAAGGCATACAGGCGAGGTTCTTGCCGAGGAATGAGAGAAACCGGCGGGCGCGCGGTCGATGAGATCGACGACGACGACGACGACGACGGGACGATCTTCCTCCGCCAAAGATGGCGAGGCTCCTCCTCCTGATAAATCCGCGCCACGTACAATGCGTGCGTGCGTGCGCGCGCGCCTTGATGCGTTACACGTTGTGTATAGTATATCGCGGGGTCTCATAAATAGTCGATCGAGACGATCGCGCGCCGATCAACGCGGCGACGTTCGACTGACTTCTAAGAATGACGGAATCCGATCGCCGATCGAATTGAATTGCCGATCGAATCGCCTTGTGTCGATCGCCAGCTGCTTGTATACGTGGAGTGTATATATCGAGAAAGATTCGTCCAGAATTTATATCCGAGCTCTCTCTTCTAGTTCTAGAGATGCATAAAAGGATCTTACAATTTAGATGATTGTTTTAGATATGATTTCACTTTTATAATTTTCGGGTGTTTTTTGCATGTAATATTTATTCTAGAAATTTTCTGCAATTGATTTTTTGTCCGCTATCTTCAGTTTTCTTTCTTCACGTGCAAAGGACGCGCATGTTCCAAGTTTCAGATGGCTCGCGGATAATTGGCCGATCGTTGTGCGTCCGCCATGGACCGACAACGTTTGCATACGACGTTTGCGAGAACGGCGGTGAGAGAGAGAGAGAGAGAGAGAGAGAAAGAGAGAGAGAGCGGAAAGGAAGGAGGGAGAGCAGAGAAAGGGGATCGACAAGGATCTCTCGATCCTTTCGCGACCGGACCTCGTGAAGGCCTCCTCTCCGACCGGTCGGGGCCTGATCTATGAATGGGACCAGACCCCAGAGGAGGTCGGCGCTGCCGATTGGTCGAACCGGATACCACTCTGGTGTCCGGATCGACCAATCGTTCGTCGGTCTCTCCTCTCTCGTTTTGTCTCTCACCTTCTCTTTACCTTTCGCGCTTTTTCTTTCTCTCGCCCGTTTCCTTTCTGCGCTGGCCTTCCTATCTCGACACCACGCCAACTTCCCCTCCTTCTTCCTCGGTTTCTTTCTTTTCTCCCACACGCTTGTCCTCTTTCGCGCCGAAGACGCTTTGACCCTCGTTCGCCTGTGTTCTACCCTCGCGAAATCTATCTCTCGTCAATTACCTCGCGCCGATGATTGTCGTCGAAATAACTGCGAGCAAATTGCTGATTTGTTATTGACGCCCGCTTATCCCTCTGCTTGTTCTTCTTCCGATTAAGTAAATAAATTTTTTTGAAGATAAAAACAAAAGAAAAGCTTTGAAGTTTGTAGAAGATTAAAATGACGCTAAAATTAATAAAAATAAAAAAAATAAAAAAATTAAAATCGACAATTGGGAAACGAAATTACATAAAAACTTTAAAGTGCATTTAATTGTTGTCTTCTTAATGTTAAATATTTCCAGTTTTCCCTCTTTCTCTTCGCCTCGATATCTCGATATCTCTCTTCTGGACGAGTCCTCGCCGCAGCAAAACGCGATCGCGCTTTGCTCGCTCGCCGCATTGTTTGGAAATCCGCGCGGGTCGCGATCGTCGCCGATACACGCTTCAACCCTTTCCCTCTTCCTCTCTCGTTCCGATCATTTTTGCTCGTTCCGCGAACCTCTCTGGCCTCTATCGATCTCTCTCTTTCTTTTCTTCTGCGTGCCTCTCGTACGCACACGCGCCTTTCCATTCTTCCCTTGTACGCAATTTGTTCCCTTCGAGTTGGAACGCGGCAACAGAGTTCCGCCTCGATATCGCCGGAGTCGCTCGTGTTCTCGCCGAGCTCTTTGCGCGCCTTTTCAATGAGCCGTGCAATCGAAAATTGTTCGGGACGAAAATTAATTTCGATGAAAATAAGAAAACGAATTTTTGAAGTGGTTTCTTAACTCCGCAGATGAAATTTTGAAAAAACTTGTTTGTGATATTTTATTTTACAAGTGTCGAAGAATCGAGATGAGAGAAAAAGATTGCCGGAACACATTGATGATCAGGGAATGAAGACACGATTTAAATATCTTTTTTTTTTTTGCACTTTTCAGTTCACGAATGTGTTCTCTTTCCGAAGTTGCAGGGAGTCTTTCTCGTGTGCAAAACCCACATTATCTCTTTCTCGATGAAGCTGTGTGCAACGACTCTCTTTTTTTTTCTCGTCCGATCGAGAAGGCCAGATCTAACGATAACGAAGGTGCGAGTAAATTTGCTGTCATTAGTCGCGCGCAAATAAAGGACAAAAAAAGAAAATTAAATTAGCTCAGTATCTCATGTTAATTTGGCTCTGCGTCTTCGGAACAACATTGTGCAGTGACACGGTATTTTCAAGTATTTTCGAATTCTTCTGGGAACATGAAGTTTTAAATTCTCGTAAAAACGACACACGGAAGAGTCAAAATTCAACCACCACCAGAGTGCGTCAATGATTGACGAGTTGATGGAGGAGCTGCAGTGACGTCGGGACGTCACGCAGGACGGAAGGATGCGTCGTCGAGGGGACGAGATATATCCGCCGCGCGCGGCGGTCTCGGATCGCGGCCGATCTCCGAAAGATTTCGCGTCGGCCTCGACGCGCTTCGCCGACTAACGAGACATTTTCCCTCCGGTGGATTTATCGAGAGTCCTCGACGACGACGGGAGCCTCTCGCACGAGAAAGCGAGTCGTCGATTCGCACGTCGCGAACCCGTTTTCGTGCTAATCGTTCGCTGCTCTCTCGACACCGATCCCGCGATCGCGCTCACACATCTCCTCCTCTCACGGCGGTTGTCATCGCGAGTCCTTCGCAATCGCTGCCTGCAGTCCTTGGCATTTCGTCCTGTCCGCGCGACGACGACGTGCGATCCGTTAAGAGAGCCGCGCTTTGATGAGAAATCGTTCGATCGATTTAAAAAATTTAGTACAGCAAAACTTAAGTTAAAACTTTAAAATTATTTTTCTTTTGTATTTTAATCCGTCGTCACTACACCTCCAGTATACGTTGTCATCCCATTGGTGCAATTTTGCACTTCGCACGTTTGAAGTTGAATAACTTTTTAGTAATGAGTTGATAAATAATCTGAAACTAATGAAAATACGGGTAACAACTTCTCAGAAATTGAAAGAAATTATGTTAAAAATGTCCAAAAAAATTATTTTTAATAAAAAATGAAAAAAAATAAAAAGAACTTTTTGAAAAAATCGTGTTTTTCCAGTTTTCGTTGGTGCACGTATGCACCAGTGTGGTGACAACAAGTTAAAAGTCGAAAGATTTACTCCTTATGTCAATTTTATCTTTTAATTTTCTTTTTTGTCACAAGAAACAAACATATCGCCACGTTTAAGTCTTGAAGAAATTATTTCCGAACAGAATATGTTTTATGTGCAACATATAGTTTTTATACACGTAGCGAACTGAATAAATACTGTAAATATTCTTGAAGAGAAATACTTGTAAATACGCTCATAGACCTCGTAGAAAAGCGGAGAAATTGAAGCGTAGTGTAGAATGAAGGCACGACGCGAGAGAGAGAGAAAAAGAGAGAGAAAGAAGGAAAGAGAAGGGCGGAAGGAAACAATGCAGTCTTTGTATGCAACGCACATCGGGCCGTGCGCGCTCCGCCACGGGGGTGGGTGAAGGGCAGTAAAGTGGCCGAGTCAAAAGGATCGTAATCGGACCGGCGCGAAAAAGCGGCCGCGCGAGCGAGCGAGCGAGTAAAAAGAATAATAATCTCCTCCTGGAAAGGCGGCCCGGCCGAGCGCCCGAGTAAAACGGCAGTCGGCCAGCGTGGCGTGATAACCCTTTCGTTATCGGGTCCTGTTGTGGGACGGAGGGGTTGAATAGAGCAAGCCGGGTGGGACGGAAAAGGGGGATAGGCAGGGAGGGCGGAGGGGGCTTAGCAGCAAACCCAGGCCGATCCCAGACCGTGATAACAGTCCTGATGTCGTGATAACTCACACTCTACATTATAATACACAGCGCCTCGAACGAACGAACCCGACATTGCTGGTTGCTGTTGCTGCTGATGGCGATGGTGGCGATGGGAGAGAGAGAGAGAGAGAGAGGAACGTGCGCCGAGTACGGGGTGATTAAAAGTATCGATTGTTGGATATGTGTTTATCTTATCGATGAATATTTTTCTTTTGACGTTTTTTTTTCCATTTAAATTATCGTCGTAGATTTTGTTTTAATGCTACTTTTATTTACGAAAAGTTGTCAATTAGAAATTTGACAAGCCATGAAAGACTCGGAATCTCGGGAAAATTTGGAACTTTTCCCAAGTTGCGAAACTCCACTCGCCGGTGAACTTTCGAACTTCAACGTTTTGTTATAGCTTCGACTCCTTTTTTGTAACTTCGACGCTTGTCTGCATCTCGACAAACAAAATTTCATCTTATCTGGATTTTAGATGATTTCAAACATAATGTAAGAGTCGTAATAATTGTCGTTCGTTTTCGGCGACAGGTCTCTCTCTCTCTCTCTCTCTCTCTCTCTCTCTCTCTCTCTCGCGTTGCACTTCTACATTTCGCGACTCCCGCCTGTCACGGATCATCGCGAGACAAGTGGTTCTCTCGCGAAAAGCGGTCGAAACATTTTGCGGCGACGTTTCAACGAGAAGCGAGAGTCGTGGCGACGACGAACGTTAACCAACCGGCGCTCGGTCGCCGCAAAGCAGCGCGGCTTTGCCGACGCGAGGGTTTTGCGGCGAGACAACCTCCGAACGTTGCTGGACCCGTTTGATAACGGCCGCCAACCACGTATCTTGGAGCCTGCAGGCTTTATTATAAACCCCCAACCCTCGGCGCCCCACGACTCACCCTTTTCGCCTTCTTCGGCGCCCGCACACACACACACACACACACACACCATCTACCCGAGCTCTCTGGGGCTCTTTCGCTCTCCTTTCCACCGGCCAAGTCGCGCCAGCCACGATATACCGACTTAATCCCGTTGATAGAAATATACAGCGAGAGTTATGGCCGTTTCCGAAGGATATTTCGCGCGGCCGTATGTATGTATGTATACGTTAAAGGTTGTGTGTCGCTGTTGCGTGGGTCAGGAATTTAATGACGCGGTGCGATTTAAAGCTTCGAAGATAAAGAGAAATATTCGTCGATTATATTTTGAAAGACGCAAGAAGATATAGACAGACTTGATGTTATTCTTAATATTTATATTAAAATCGAAAAATCCTAATAACAAAATAATTTTGCTAATTAAAAGATATATCCTGAGAATCACATCTCGCAATCCGACGCGGGAACTTGATTTAAAATCACGTAGTCGACAAATTAAAAATATTCATTAGCACGAAATCTTAGCCGCGTCGAATCACATCAGATCAACTGTCAAAGTCACGGGATTCGATAAAAAAAAAAAAAAAAATATGTCGAGGTAAAAAGTCGACAGAGAGGGGGAGGAAATCGGGGGGCGAGAGGAAGGTGATCAGATAGAAAGGATCGTTTCTACAAAGAGAAATAAGAGCTTTGGTGGGAGATCAGAGAGAGAGAGAGAGAGAGAGAGAGAAGAGGGCTCGGAGAGAAGTGCGCGGAGGGAAAGGGGAGAAGTGTCGGGGGATTCCGTGTGCGCCTCTCCTCGCGAGAGAGGAACTGTACGATGGTGGGACCTCTTTATCGTGATCCCCGTCCTGCAGCTCAGCTCCTCATTAGCTCGGCCGCTCATCAATCACTCGTCCACGACCCACCGTCGTCTCGCAAAGTCTCTCCCCTTTCTCTTTCTCTCGCTCTCTCGGCTTCCATATCGCAACCTGGCCGTACCCCTTGAGGGCTATCTCGAGAGGCCGCCGATGGCCCCGACCGACGCGAGCGAAGAGAGGAAGGAGAACGAACACGTTTATTTATGCTTTAGGATTCGAACACTCCGCTCCAAGAACAAAGTTGATAAAGACAGAAAAGGGCGTCCAAGGGTGGTAATATCGGGGTGGCAAAGTTGAGGCTACAACTTCAGCGCTTTTATGTAACAACAATTTATATTCGCTTTTTTTTTTTTTTTTTTTTTTTTTTTTTAAAAAAACAAAAAACAAAAAACAAAACTTCTGAAATTGTTTTGAGACTGTTGCAATTAAAAGGGTATTATATTGCGGAGAACCGAAAAGAGAAACACACTTCACGCGTGCTGAATAACAAGCAGAAATTCTCCTCTTCCTTTCTCCTCTTCGTTTTTTCTTCTTATTCTTTTTTCTCCCGAAGACATCGCATCGAAGAAGAAGGAGCGCAGAGAAAGAGTTCCGGTGTCCCAATATTTGGACCGTCGATCGCGGAGACCTGTCCCTACTCTGAGATCCGATCGACAACTGGATGGACTCTCTTTCTCTCTCTCGTGCTCCGGGCCTCTGGCCCGAACTCCTGCCCCGCTCTCTCTCTCTCGAGAGAGAGAGAGATCGATCGAGATATCTTCCCGTGAAAGGACGCGTGCACACGAGGTGTTTCGTAAGCTTCAGGGACGCACTCAATGAATTTGAAACTGAATTCCGTCGAGATGGCAACAGTGTGAGAGCATGAAATTGTCTCTCGCAATAGAACAGAATATATAATTGCATAACTAACATGAAAAAATTACAAATGACCGAATTAAAAATATAAGAGAGTGGTTTCGCAAGATGATATTTTTTGCAAGATTGTTTTTTAAACTTGATTTCCTCGAAAACGGCGTTTTTCGCAGCAGAAAAAATTGTCGCTCGCAAAATTCAAAACGACGATTTCGGGGATGTCGCAGGGAAATTATCATCGGTCTCCCTCCTCCCGAGCGAGTCGATGCTCGCGAGATAATGAAGTATCTTCTTGGGAGAGAGACGCGGTTAATCTTCGACAGCGGCGGCGCTCATATAGCTCGATATTGTTTAACTTGCCTCGTTATCGCGAGATGCACTCTATAGCCATCTCTCTAGGGGGTGGAAGATAGCGCGCACCTTCGAACCCTGTCCTCTCCCTCCCCGCGCGCCATCCCGCTCCCCTCAACGTTCGCTCTCTCTCGTTCCAGCGAGTTGTTCGAAGAAGGGGTTGGGGGAGGGGGACGCTGGGAAGGGAGCTGCATCCAGCTGATAACACCTCCTGGACTGATAACGAGCCGGCCAGGCTCTCATCCTACGTACAACCCACTCTCCCGTCTCTATCATCCAACCGCTCCCCTCGGCGCGGCGACCTCGCCGCGCTCTCTGCCTGTTTCTCGAACGTCGTTGCGCGAGAATCTCCCGTGAGACAAACCTTCCGACGGAAATTAGCGTGACGAATTCGCGATTGTATAATTCATGCAATCTTCTTCATGCGCGAGAAATTTTCTTCGGGAAAAATTTTCTAAAAGCAAGATTATTGTCTTTATTATCAGATACCACACAAGCGCCGAAAAGACGATGAAAATTATCGCGAAATTCTAATTTTATGTCAAGATCTTATATGCATATTTCAAAAATGTATCAAAGAGCTGGCGCACAATGTACGCGATACATAGGGTAAATGGGGGTATTATGGCCATACGGAAAAGATGGCCATAGACTGTAATTTTACCAATAATTGTTTAACCCGGAAGTAGTCGCGTGGGGTGTTTTTTACACCCCAGCGTCGAAAAAATGAAGCTCACGT
>QVOB01016162.1:0-24411 GCA_014839585.1 Pseudomyrmex concolor
ATAATCAGTAATTATGTGCGTATTAAGATTTTTGCAGTCTTTAGATCTTCCTGCGATAATTTAATATTATACGCGGCTCTACAACTACTAACGACAATATCGTTGCTTACCAAATAAAACTTACCATGTAAAAATTAACGTAAAAATTTTGATACGTGCATACACGAAAAATTAATTAATTTTGCAATAATCTGCATAATTATTATCATCCGAGCATTGATCTTATACCGTCGATTTATCGGCTGAGTGAAACAACTCGGACGGTAATCGCACGAAGTTCGGCTATGTAGTTCTCCCTAAAATCCAGACGGCGCTTGAGAAACCATTAACGATTCGCCAGTCGTACGAGTGATTTTTACCCTGTCGCACGTGCTTGATTTTTTTGAGAGAATCAGCGAATTAAATTAATTATTCCGGGGTTCCCGTAACAAACAGAAATAAAAGAAGATCTCAAGCGCGTGATCGGAAAGTGGATCGCACGTACCTGGGCGGTGATCTTACACGTTTGCTATCAGAGCGCGGTACAGTCGCGTAGCAACATGGCCGGGGTGCTGTTCGAGGATATTTTCAATGTAAAAGACATCGATCCGGAGGGCAGGAAATTCGACAGGGGTGAGTTTACATTGCAGTTTGCATGTTGTTGTTCTCGCACGTTGCTCGGCATCCTCGCGCCCGACAATAATTCCGTCGAAATACTCGGATCCGGTCGTCTCGCGCACGAGCTGCTTGACCTTGTCGATAACGCCGGTAGACCCGAGCACATGATGACAGACAGCTGAGCGCGCCGGATTTCGCCGCGAAACAAACTCGCTCGCTCGTCCCGTTCCTTGTTTTTTTAACTAACAATTAATCGAAAAATCAACGTTTTCGCGTGACGAGCCGATCGCGCGTGTACGACGAACATTGTGTGACGAGTTGGTGCGACGCAGCTGGTCGTTCGAGATACGCACAAACGAAATAGACAATGGAAAACTACACAACTACACCACTCTCGGGAGCAAGAGATCATCAATTAGTAAGTTCGCAATTTCGTACTACGTGTCGTGTGCGATCTGCAACGCGTCGAATGTTGTTTAATTTTAGATAGAACCGCATTTGATCACTGAAATAATAAACGACATCCGGACTTTGGTCCACATTTTATCTCGCAATTTCTCGCGATCGCAAACGAAGATTAAAAAATGCTCTACTTTCTCTTCCAAGCTAAAATCGGTCTCCAAAGTTTTTTTTTTTTTTTTAAGTAGGGAGAGATAATTGCGCGAGATTAATTCGATCGTCAAAAATTCTGACTTGTTAAAAAAAAACAATATATTGTAGTTGAAAACACTCTGATAACAAGTACAGAAAACGCGTTAGTTTCGCATTTCTAATGTAGGAGAAAAAAGGATTCGTGCGTAATACGCCTTTCCGTGCTCATCTTCAACGACCTTGCGCAGCATTCGATATTTAGGTACGCGTTTTTGCCCGGTCCACAATGGAGTGGAATTTGCAGAGCGGTATAAATCGCGAAAGGGAGACGGCCATGACCGAAATTCGCCGTTGGAATATATTGAATCATTCCCCGTGTGTACACCCGCGTCCTTTGAATTTCGTCTCACAATGATATTGTCGACTTACCTAGAATCTCCTGAATGCGCGAATTTACGTGTGTATTGACAAAACTGAATTTTCCTTTTGTGTTTTATAGCAAGTAACTTTTGTACATAGACAATTCGGTATCTTTGTCCGAACACTTAGAATATTGTGGTCGTAAAACAATGCTCTCAGACCTTCGAGATCTTCGGCTTGTAAGTATATGTGTGCATGTATTCGAGCGTTTCTGTGTATCAAACTCTGATTACGCTACATACATATTTACACACACGTTTTTTCTCTTTTTTTTCTGCTCCAGTCGTATCTTTCATTATCTCGGTCGATTAAACCATCGCCATATCCACCGTATGTGTGTGTGTATTTCGATCATCAGAGCGAGCACAATCGCTTCCGCGTGTGCGCGATTGTCGAGTCTAAACAAATAAAATTAGACGACGCTCGAGAGATGAGAGATCGCAAAAATGCGAGAGGAGAGTGGAAGATCTCTCTCTCTCTCTCTCTATCTTTTTCTTTCCTCCTAAAAGTGAAGCATGGAACCGGGGTTGCGCGCGAGCGACCGGTCGATGCAGCAAGGAATATGGCCCTGCACCCGCAGCAACAGTAGCGCCAAGAGCGTACCGAACATTCGCGTATATAATATGGCGCGACTGCGTTGCTGGGGCCGGGGAAGGAAATGGGAGAATCAGTGCTACGTGGGGAGCTGCGGAGCGGCCGGGAACTTGTGCGAGCGGCGCGCCTGGGTAGGGGTTGACACGGTCAAGGTCAGCCTCGGTTCTAAGGTCGCAGGGGGGGATGTCATCTTAGAAAGGAGTGTGCCCGGGATGCCCACTCCGCTTTTTCTCCCGTCTTCGCGGTTTCTTTCTCGATTTCTTTCTCTTTCCGCGCATTTCTGAAGTTCTGGTTGTGTGTTTTTATTTTTATTTTTTTTTCAAAAAGTACAAAGCGAGAAGACAGTGTTTTCTTTCCTTCTTTTTGGTTTTTCATTTTGAACGCGTTTTCTTTTTACGCTTGTTTCTTCATACACGGACGCGTCAACTCGGGCTCGTTTCTCCCCGCTCCGAACGGAAGAACTCCGCGTTTTTATTTCTTCATTACACAAACCCGCGCTTTGTTTTACGGCCGACGCGAGAACACACACGGGATTTCGTTCGACGAGCGTGTAATTATACGGAAACGTAATTGTACAAACGGGGGAGGAGGGAAGGGGAGTGAAGAACGCTGTCTTTTACATGTGAATTAAGCCGTAAAACTTAAAGAAAACGTCTTTAGTTTTTGTCACGTTAAAGGAGCTAATGTTGGAATGTTATTATTACGCGTATATAGATTCAGTATATCTCGCTTTTTTTCTTTAAGTTTTTGTTTTTGTATGCGCGCGTACAGCGATATTATCGTCATTATGTAAAAACATTAATCATAATTCTATATGAGACAAGAATTGCGCGCATTTTATTGATTTGAGACACTTTATGCGCTATGCTCACGTTTTTACGTAACATTGCGTGGCGCGATCGGCTTCGCGAGATTCGAATCGATGTGCTGTTATCGAAGTAACGAAACAGAGCGATAATCACGTGTACGGAGGTGTGACTTTATGCATACGAAAAACATTACATATATCGACGCGTCGTCGAGAGGATTTAGCAGGTTCGTTATTATGTATGAAATCTACTCTTTTCCATTCCGAGACCTAATTAAATTATTCCGCATGTTCAAATGCGGAAAAATCCGCTTGTCATTGCTTATCAGTTGACTAACGCGCAAATGCGATTAATATATATTTTGTTAGTAAAATACGATTAATATATATTTTGTTAGTAACTATGTATCTCTTGCAAATCGAGCCAGTGATTTTTTCGTTTTTTTTTTCTTTTTCAAAAACGAGTGTTTTTGAAAAAGAATTACGTGTGTAATAACGATTATTATGCCAGACGTCTGATTTTTAATTCACGTTGTTACAAAACGTTTTCTAAACGTTTTTGCCTCTTCGTAGATATATTGAAATTTATAAGCGGAAGCTTTGTTAGACACTCTTTTGTGTTTCACGTTTCGAATAATGAATTCGTGACGAGATCTGCGCGATAAAAACAAAAAAAAAACATACTCTCAAAAAAAACATACGATTATACACGTAGCAAATGTCTAAAGTATGCACAGTTTGCATTGTAAACTTTTTAACAATGCTACGTGCGTGTGCAGTTGGATTAGAATTGAAACAGTTTTTGATTAGATTCATGTTGTATTGTTTTTTAATATAAGAACATTCTAGTGGCGCGTATAGTTGGCGTTTTTTTAAATCGTAGTTTGAAAAGCTAAGTTTTTTGAGATTCAAGTGCACGCGCTTGGTGTTTTACTTGACTTTTTTTTGGAAAATTACGACTTTGCGAATATTTCAAATATACAACGTTTTTCGTCGACGATTTGGAATTAATTTTTTTTCACGGCAGCGTGAAGCAAATGGCGAGTGCGTTCGAGAGTAGGTAAGTCACGAATGATCGGCTATCAATCAATTGGCTCAGCCAATCGCCGCGCCTCAGCGGGCTCAGGCACAGAGTCGGTATATATCTCGCGAACCGAACGTCGTCCTTGACAGTGTCGAAATACACGCGAGAAAAAAATGACTGATAAATTCGTAACGCGTACGAGCACAGACCGTGTATACTCGCCTCAATCGAGAACACATCGCCGGTTACCAGAGGGAGAAAACACATGTGACTGTTCCGCAATGGCGGACGCGACGATTAGCGAGCAAAAGCGCGATAAGAGGAACAAAGAAGTAAAATTTGCACACTGGAGAGATAAAGAGAGAAAGAGGAGAGAGTGGGAGAGAGAGAGGTGGAAGTTGCTCGCAGACAGATGAGTAGGATTTGGCCAGGGTTGGTGGGAGAAGGTGGCAGAAGGGGGAAAAGTACCTGACTACCTTCAGTTTGGTGTTCAGTGTTGCTAGGCGCGATGGCCACTGTCAGTGCCAAGGTAGCAGCCGGCAACCTTCTTTCGATTTGCGTGAGTCGAGTTAAAAAAACTTTTTTCACTCAATTTTCCGTCCCAAATCCATTGAGTGTCGTACACGTCGATTCCTCTTTCTTTCTCTTAATTAACCTCGCTGTCTTCGTATCTGTAGCTTTTGCGATGCATCTCCGGGAACGCTTTTTGCACGCGCCAGTAATCGGCACCCGGTCGCCAAATCCGCGCCGGCACTGCCTCGACGCCAACACTCGTATTGCGTCTGCGTCCGTGTGTAGTACGTGCAAAACAAAAAAAAAACGGAGTATGGAAAAATTGTACGTGAACTTTACGGGATATCTTCGGAATAATGTGCGTTGCTCGCTTGTCAATGCGACAGTTGTCATCTAAAGTCGTGAGTATTTCTCCCTAATTTTTAATTAATTGCGTTAATTTTTCGCTGAGAGTTTACTCAATGTTATTTCATATGACGTAAAAATGCGCGCATCTGAGATGTACATAATATTCTCGCAAGTTACATATAAATAAGAGGAAAGTGTAACATGAATATCATTCTCATTGTAAGTTACTTAAATTATTATATTTCCGCATTGAATTATTCATCTTAAACTGTTTCGTGTTTACTGTTAAATGGTAAATTTTATTTGATACGCAAGTGCGAGCGATTTCGCGAGTGTTTCTTTTTGCAAGAGAGCAATATACATACATACACGTAGTAATCTTAATGACTGTGCCACAAAAGCGGAGAATAAAGAAAGTAAAGAAACTAACTATATATGGACGAAACATTTGTTATTTGACTGTTACAATAGTCTGTCTTTGCGATTGCAATCAAATGAACGTTTCCTTATTTATGTTTCTGTGAGTCACACGCTAGCGAGCGGAGCGTATCTGCTAAGTTATCTATTGGCACGTTGCACATTACGTTATTGACGTTGCATGAACGTAACGTCGAAAAAAAAATGCGGCCACTTCCATCAGTATGACGTAAATAATTGCAAAAAGAACTTTTACTTGATTATCCGCGAGATATTCTAGTCTAGAGCGACAGCTTCTTTCGGAATGTCAACAAGTTCTGACGTCGCTTCCGAATCACAGAATAACGGCGCGCCCGAATAATCGCTGGTATTTTTTTTTTTTTTTTTTTTTTATTTGCACCGCGCAATTTTTCTGTTACCTATAACTTCAAAACCGCTTCATCTCCTATTGTTATCCTTTTCTCAGTATTGATGAACAGCTGACTCATCGAGACCGAGATGATTACGACACGGTTCTCGGAATATAAATAACTTTATTTCCTCGTTCGCGAGTTTGGAGATTTTCCGGGTCTCTTTCACAACAAGACGAATTACTTTGTACGTTTTTTTTTTTTTTTTTTTTTTTTTTTTTTTTAACAGTTTGTCTACATTCACATAGACCGATAATAGTTTTGTCTGTATTAACGTCACTGTCGTTCGCTCGCGAAAATTCGCGAATGCACCTCCCCCGTTGCATGTGTGTATGTACATGTACATATACATATACGTACGAGGAACAAGTTAAAAAAAAAAACGAATATATCTCTGGATGTACCCATTTTTTTTTGTTTTTTTTTGACCGAAGATTCAACAACATGGTAACATCGTTTTCTGGATGAGAGAGGAGTATAGAATTGAAAGGACTTTGACTGGTATTCGGCTCTTTTCATGTCCATCATATTCGTTCGTTATCAAGTCCCGTATCAGAAGTAACAATTTCATCGCAATTATCGAACTATAGTTCTTTCGGGGTTTTTTTACACAATATATATATATATATATGTATACACTATTTCGTTTATTAGTAAATATTTTACCGCGTGAGGCTCAACATGGAGCGTGCACGTATTACGTTAATTTATTTTGATATATTATTTCGGTATAAGTATATTTAAAAGAATATCATTTCCCGCGTTTTCATGTCCGCTTGATTTGTGTTTTTTTTTTTTTTTTTAATATGTAATTAATGTTTGATTTAAATTATCGCGAAGACGACTCTTCGTTTACCAACTCATTTCAACGGATAAACGCGTTCCGCGAAAAGTGAGGAGAAACGCGTATCTTCTCGCTTTGTGTCAAACGGGAAATGTAAAAAGGAAAGGTTTAATTAGAATGATGCGGGAACTGCACGGCGGTGCTTCGCGGCTGTAATATTCCTCGCGCGCGGAAATACAGAGAGAGAGAGAGAGAGCAAAGGTGATTTCGCACGCGTTGGGTACGTCGTTATGTAACTGCATTTATACAAAATGTCGCGGACTTCCTCCGGGCGATTTTCTCTTCCTTTTAGATGCACCCGATTTTCATTCAAAAAAAAAAAAAAAAAACAACGCTTCCATATCGCGCGCGCGCGCGCTACGTTTTCATATTCAAGAAGTGAATTAAGATGCAAGTGACGTTTTTTTTTTGTGTCAATATCGCGCGCGAGAGACACTTTCCGAGGAAGAAATAAATCAAATAGAAACGTATTTCGTGCTCAGACGAGGGATTATATACGGACTGTATCAAGTGTGTGGTTCCATGGCGTGTAATTCGAGCACATGACACGTTTGTCTAGCTTCTATCTGACCATACGCGTGTCCGATAGATAGATATGCACAGTGTCACGCGAAGTGAGACGACCCTTTATTAGTATAGCGGAATGAGACAACGCCCATATCTTAGTGAAATGAACTATATAACTGTCAAAACACACGACGACAACGACGACGACGACGACGACGACGACGACGACGACGACGTGGTAGCATTAGTGATCGAAGATGCTCCACTTTTCTCTTAATTATCTAATCGCCTTAAGAGTATCACATATTCCCGAACGATCAATTTAACCCGACTGTTGCGTTATACATGCACTTATGTTAAATTTAAATGGATTTCAACTAGATACATTGCTCCGTATATCGCAAAAAAGAAACATTCGTTCCGCGAACGCTATACCTAATTTAACAGAACGAAATATTCATTTATTACAACGAAAAAGAGGGTAAAGTAAATATTAAATAAAACTTTTTTTTTTTTTTTTAAATCGAAACAACTCTATTTTTCACATTCCCGTGAAAATGATTAAAGCTTTTTGTAGTAAAAAAAATTATTCGTATCGAAAATTCGCGTTATATACTTTCTCTGGCCGTGTATTCGCATTCGCGCAGATTTCGAAACGCGTGTGTAACGAGCGGTTATATCCCGCACATGTACGAACGATAACGTGGCGCGTGAAACAACGCGTGTGTGCATTCCAAGTGCGGTGATACCGGAAGAGATAAGAGCCGACAGCGCGCGCGCACACACATACGCACACATACATTCACACACACATAGAGGAGACATTAGAATTATGGTCAATCGAGTTAAAAAAAATTAGAGACGCGCATACGAATGACGAAGACGATGGGATGCTGGACGTCATTGCCGCGCAGCAGGGAGATCGGTTTGGCGGAGGAGGACAGTTAGGTAAATGGCACGAGAGGTCAGTGCCTCGAATCGAGGGCCGGGCCCCAATTGGTACCAGTGATGCATCGTGCAAGTACGAGACCTACCGTCGTCGTGTCGAATCGTTTGCTACAACGTCGAGAGCAAGCTGCTCGTTCGCGTTTTTCTCCTCATCTTCGTTTCAGAAGTGATAAACGAAGTTTCTACATTTGACAGAGAGATGGAAATTTCCGCTGTAAAAATTATCAGGCGGGAGAAGGATTTTTAGCGTTAGCAGTAACTCGCGAATTACCGCCTCGCGGTATAATAATAATAATGTTGTAACAAAGTAGAATTTGCGCGAGAGGAGAGCGTACTTTGAAATTTTGTAGATTCTCTGATATAACCAACTTTTTTCTAATATATTTATATATCGTACGACAAAATATATTCAAAAAGATGGAGAAACATATGTACGTATTACATATATGTGTATGTATGTGTACTCCTCTGAAGTAATATAAAATATTTCGAAAAAATATGCTGACGGAAAAAAATATTCTCACACCAATTAAAAACTGTTTTTTAAGGGGATGTGAACGAAATGTAATATTATTATATGCTCCAATTATAATCATTAGTGTTTTGCGTTTCGTGCGTCTTTTAAAAAATTACAATTTTTTTTTCGCCAAAGTTGCACATTCATTCTATAGTAAAAATGTAAAACGAAGATGAGAAACAAAAAGTTTGCACAACTCTTGAAATAATGAACTTTAAAAAAGATGCCATCATTAAAACTTTAACTTCTGTTGTGTAACTTATTGCTCATTTACTTTGCTCATATTTCGTGTATGTCGATTATTTAGTCGCGGTGGTATTAACTTATTAATCGTCATCCGCGCGTATTAAAACTATTTTTTTTCCGGTCCAAACGCAGCCATCGATCTCGGATTATTGCAATCGTCTTCGATTAGAAATGACGTTGCGCGCATAAAAAAAAAAAAAAAAAAAAAAAAAAAAAAAATTCCTCGATTCCGGATAATTTGCATAATTGATTGATTTTTAGCGCGTGTTTTCCTCTATTCTGTCAATTGAAAAAAAAGTCTTATATAAAAGATAAATTATCTCGTTTTTATTTTTGTGACAGATTGACGAAACGTCTAAAAAAATTCGTTTTTGTTTTCTTTTTAATATAACTCACAGGTTGGTTATTTTCTCGTCTCAGAATTATGTTAAATTCGGAAAATAAAGCTGCTTCACAGTTTGATGTGCGTCATAAATCTGCACATCAATAGACCGATATGATGGGCTCGTCTTATTCGTCGATCACTTGGGAGGATCTCATTGACATACTTAAAAATAAACTACAGGTTTCTTTACGGTTTACATCGGGCATCTCATTGGCCGAGATCTTTTCGCGGCGATTATTATCTGAAGTCTGGTGCCACATGATCTTTCGGGATCAAGCTATGACGACGTTGACCCCATGTCGCGCTCGTGAGATTCCTCGTCACGCAGATTATATCGTATCAAGCGGACAGATAACATAATGTACGTACGTATATACAGAAACATCCGAAGTGAAGTTTGCGATATTTCCACAAGTATACGGCTTAGCATATAATAATCAAGTCTTGGCTCAGTGTAGGAGGCATGTATGTATTATCGTATATATTATCGTATATATTATGTATGTATTATCGTATATATTATAGAAACACAACCGGAAACGAGATGAAGAGATTAAATAAAAATCATGAGGGTATAACAAGATACAGTAATCGGTGCGTGATTCTTCCGTACGCGTGCGCAAGAAATTATGCTAATTATGTTGCAAATTCGCGTCTTCCCTTTGCACTGTGTTGCAACGAACATTGGCAGTACAGGTTGCATATCGCAATGACTGTACAAAATCTTTCGCGCAGTTTTCTGCATATTACGTGCGCCATTATGACAATTATGTTTTTTTTTTTTTTAATCATTTCTGAACATATGAAAATATCTCGTTTCTTTTCTAAGTTTCGAAGCAATAACAAGACACACAGAGAAATAAACAAAGAAAATTGCGCACACCTATTTGATTTATACTCTGAGCTAATGAAATTGTTTTTAACGCACTAACAATCGATGATTGATGACCGAAACAAGCGTGTCATGTTTTGTTTTTCTTTTTGCTTCGGAGTACGCACCTGTTGCAACAGAAGACTCTCACTGTACGAGGAGAGGAGGATCTTTACCCGTGACGTTTGGATTATGCGCCGCCGCTTGCCGCATATAAATGCTGTTTGCCGCGTTCGCGTTAATTCGCGACGCTGCTGCAGATCGTCCGCGTATGATGTATCCGTTCTGCGAAGCGCAACATACGTAACGAATGTGCGATACTCATTAGGAGAGTCAAGGGTATGTTACGTGAAAAGTGCGGTTACCACTACGCGCGCGTGTGTTTGTGTGTGTGTGTGTGTGTGTGTTACGTCACCGCAAGCGCGCGCGCGTGTTTGATCGCCGCGCGTGCAACACGCGACTTAGTCTTTTGTCGCGGGAAAAAGAAACTTTTAACCGTGTTGGAAGCGCCACTGAAATAAACTGAACACTCGTGCGGAAAAGAGTTGCTTGTAACGAGAATAGCATCGACGGATCGCAAAATGATTGTAATCGCGAAATATCGAGAATTCAGTCGTCCAATATTTGAGAAGGAAACATGAGAAGAAATTCTTATTCAAGAATCTCGCGAGAGATAAACATCTATGAATTTTCAATGACGTTTTTTGAGTATTCGACATTTAAAAAAAACGTCGTGCATAATGATTGAATTATAATTCCTTTTCACAATAATGTGGTGTGGTGTGGTGTGTGTGTGTGTACAGACAATTTTTTCAAACTTAAGATACGCATCTATTTTATAGTCGATTGACTTTTTTTTACGACGAAAATGTCAAGACATCTTTCAACTGTTAATTTGTAGAAAATTGAGAAGATTTTATGGGTTAAAAAAAAAACTTATGATTACGAGACACAACTCGATCTTAAAAGACAATTTGATGTTTATTTTCTTGAGAAATTTTAAACGGAGAATTTAAATACAAGATACTTCGTGATTGAAAAAAAAAAATAATGTAATTAAGTCGAGGCATAAGTGTCTATTCTCTCTTCAAAAAAAAAATCCTCATTCCAAAAGTCAAGGATTGTCGTTGAATAGGCTTCGTCGTTAAATAGAAGCAAAAATTTTTGGCAGAGAAAAGAGACCACGAAAAAGAAACTGCGGATGTGTAAAGTGAGTATTTTAGCGGGTCTTTCATAGATTTCAGAGGTCGGAAAAAGGTACGGGTCTCTGAGTCGGTCGGTGGAATTCAAATTGTAAGAAGCTGCTTCTCTCTGCTATGCGAGCCTGTACGAAACGCTCTCGGAGAGTCACCCGAGAAAATCGTTGCAGGCGAGAAATTCTACCGGGAGAAAGGCGGTCTCTTTTCTCTCTCTCTCTCTCTCTTTCTCGTCGATGCGACGCGACATGGTGTACAGAGAGAAGCGAATCGAGTAGCAGTGCGACTATAAAGAGCAGCCGGCATGATTCTGTCGCAATTTATGACAAGGAAATCGCAGCCTTGCTCCAGGCAAGGTAAATAGAGTGTTGACCACGAAGCCTCGAGGAATGACAGCTGACAGAGAATAGTTTTGAAAGAGAAAAAGATAGATATACTTTTTTCGGGTGTACGGTCGTGTCGCTCTCTCATTGGTTCTTAGATTTCTCTCTGCGTCGTTTTCTTTCCGTCATAAATACATATCATAAATATATCATAAATATATATACGCAACATAAATTCGATATAGAAAATTTATTTTATTTTTTCTTGATTAAGAAAGATACCGATTAGCTCGATCTCCGCGAGCAAGAAAAAGCATGTGACTTTTGAAGCATTCTGTGTCGCTAGAGCACGGAGCTGCGCTCTTTCTTCGATTTAATTGCGTTTAACAGAGAAGCCCTGCCTTTAACCTTTCGGAAACTGCTGTCCTTTTACGACGACCTATTACTGCATCAAGGGATTATTCAAAAAATTCTTTGGCTTAGAGCGGCATTATTGAGGCATTTTAAAATTATTTTATGGAATTTTTAATCTGCCATACATTTGCTACGCAACTTTATCGAGAACAGCTCGTTATCTGTTTTTTTTTTTCTACAATCGATATATGTTAGTCACTGTGCAAATAACAATTTTTCCGAAAAAAACGACGTTTTTCTACCAAAGAAGTTTTCAATACAAACGACATAATAATCGGAGTCTTAATAGATTACTTTCGCACCTCGAACAACTCGGTAAATTGACGGATGAAGAAATTCCGACGGCAGCTTTTTACCGGTTCGGATCGGGCCGGACCCAAAAATGGATGAAGAGGCGGTTGATCTCGAGATGATGATATTGGCAACGTGGTCGTGCCGCGCGGAGAGGTGGAGAAGAAAAAAAAGAAAGTAAGACAGAGAAAGGAACACACGGACAAGAGAAAATCGACGAGAGAGAGCAGCTGGGAAAAGGGAGAACGAGATCGGTGAAGGAGAGACGCGGCAACGACGCCGATCGTTGCTGCAGTTACGTGCAAAAATAACGCGGAAAGCCACCTTTAAACTCAACCAAGTCTGCAACTCAAAATACGCACCGCGCGTCTAGAACAGCGAGGAACAGGAATTTTGTCGGTTTGTTGTCGCTCTAAAATAGATAAAAAAAAAAAAAAAAAAAAAAAAAAAAAAAAAAAAATGTCTTTCGCAAATGCGGAAAGATTTGCTTTTTTGTGTTTCAATTTTCATACTTTTGATAAATAAATTTTTATTTTCGCGGAATTTTCAGAACTCTCTTGCTGAAATGTTTAACACACTTGTAAAGCACGTGAAACCGATTAAAATTTCGCCGAAAATCGACTCTACGCGAAATGTTATTCACCTTCTGTATATATGTATATATACATATATATACACACATATATTATATATATATTTATATATATATATATTCTGGTTATTCTGTAACAACGCAAGTCATTTTCGAAACACGTCGGACATGGGGGCCTGGCGGCGATGAACGTTAATTGCGCCGTTAACCCTCGTTTTTTAATGACTACGCGATAAAACGTGCCCTTTTCCGTGAAAAAACCACCTCCGAGCGCGAGTTCTCGCTCTCCGTCGATTGTAACACGTCGCGATTTTGTATCATTTACAGACATCTGTTCGCGCAGAGAAAATTGAATGATATACGCTCGAGAATTATGTTTCACAATCAGTTTAAATATGTATTTCGTATGCTGTTAAATTTTTAATTACAACTATCATCGATCGTACGATTTATCAAACATATCTTTCTTTGCGCGCCCAAAATAATATGTAGATGTATAAAATTTATAATAAAACTTGTGTATGTACGACAAATAATAACGCACAAAATATTACATCGAGTCTTGTGTACCTATATTGTCTTTTCTCTATTTAATCTTTTTTATTACATACTTATACGTCTCGTTCTCTTCTTTATTAATTAATTTTATTTTATATTTATATGTCTCATTTTTTCTCTAAAATTCTACTTTTTCTCACTACATTAATGCGTACAAGTTTCTAATTGGAAGCTCCCACACAGCAATAGTTAATTAAATAATTACCGACTCTTAATTTTTTTTAGCGAGTGCTACTTAACGTTATATCTTGCAAAGTTTTTTTTTCATTATTATTGTACATCAGATAATATACACAAAGTCGAATATGTGCTCTACGTTCCGTAGAGTGATTCGCAATCAATCTCTCGTGTCGGGCTGACGGAAATATTAAGAAGCAATGACTGCGTTTCATTAAGTCGATGATGTCTCATTAAAAGTTTATATGCTCGATTACTGCCTTTATGCCTCGTTTTAATATACTCAATTCGTATCGATCATCGTCGACTAACTATATCAAATCGGAACAGAGAGAGAGAAAGAGAGAGAGAGCAAAGACTATAGCGAGACTATCGCGATCGTATCTATTTTATGTTGCCCAATATTGCTCGCGATTCGTTCCATTATCGCTTACAATTAATTACCTTCGATATAACGCAATATCGATGTATCCGACTTCGCGCCTATCATTCCGCCGCCGATTTATTTTCACCGATACCGGCAACCGTTGGATATATACACACGCGTTAGATTTATGTGTTTTTGTGAATCGGAGACGCTTTCGGAGGAGAGAAGACCTGCGGAGGGAGATGTAAAACGAAAAAAAAAAGTTCCCGGACACTTCTCTCTGTAACTTCAAAGTGACACAACGTAAAATCCTTCTCTCACGACGAGCAGATTTCTATCACTTCCTCCTCTCACGAGATCAGATTCCTACTTTATTTGAAGATCGCAATCGCCTCTCTCTCTCTCTTTCTCTCTCTGTCTCTCTCTATTTTATAGTCGCGCAATATATCATTGTGTGTTTCGTGTCGACAATGCTTATCGCGCTAATCGAAACACCGACGTCAGAGTTACAAGGTAACTCTAACGTGAGATGGTGTCACGCGAGCGCGCTTCAGAGAAATCAGAACACCATGAAGCAGAGCTATCCGGATGCGTTTAGAATTTTTCTCGGCTTAATGCTCGCCACGCAATTAGGGTTTCCTAGTTTCGAATAGTACAACAAATTTGTTTTTTTTTTTTTAAGATGTAGCGCTTCTTTGTTATTAAATCGCAACGACAGATTTAGTTTCTAGTTTTCAGAGTGTATCAAATTATATCACGTATAACTCGTCTATAACGTAGAAAAAAAATTCAAATATTGCGGAAAACATTTGCGTTTATCAAACTTTTCATGAGTCTTGTGTTACTTCTTATCATGCGCGATGTTTTACATAAAGTGCTTAAGAAAAAAGTATTACCGCGAACATTATTCTACAAAAACCGTTAAAAGCTTAATCGAAAACTTAAAAAAAAAATATCCCGGTTAAAGATAAAAATCCCTTCTCTGATTCTCCTCCGGAGAGAAGGCGGATATAATTTGGCTGACAATGATCTCGCGGAAGGATCCAGTAGTCTTCGCAGCGTTCCAATTTCACTGACCGGTAGTGGTGTTCTGGTATTTATCGCGCCGTAACACAGCGTTGAGATGCCGCAAGAGGAGAGACAGTCGAAGAGTTAGTCGAGTTTTGTCCTTCCCCGTTTCCTTCTCTTCTCTCTCTCTCTCTCTCTCTCTCTTTCTCTCTCTATCGGTCGTTAGAGCGCGGCGCGTCACCTCTAATCGTCATGCTAGAATACCGAGCAGAGATCGGCGAGCGAGAGAGAGAGAGAGAAAGGAAGAGCTTTGTAATGACGGGCGCCAGCCGAGCGCCGGCTTAAAACCAGACAGATGAGTGACCTTTCGGTCGGTTATACAGCTTCTCTCGTCACTTCTCCGCGTCTATCTAACGTTTCCTTCGCCGTTCTCTTCTATCCAAAGCAAGGGAATTTCTCTATTCCTCATCCACACGCGCACGGACTAGACTTTAGACTTTAAAAAGGGATTCCTCTCACAGATCGGAATGCGAATGCCCGTGTGTCTCGCTTTTCTTTACGCAAGGCACGAGGCAATGATGATTGTTACAGCGGTCGAAGTTGCGCGACACATATATTGAGCTGCCATTTCCAGGCGGCAAATTGCGGAATGAAATTTCTTAACAACGCGAGATACGTGTTGTTTCGACGTATCGTAAATCTCCATAAAATCCGATCCTGTTATTGTGTCAAAAATTTCGCGATAAGATTACGAACTGTTAATGCCAAGAGAGAGACATAGAGATATGCGTTCTCGTTATATAAAGTATGTCTCGGACGCGTGCAACAAATCATTTTCCATCTATAATATATGGAGCTTGACTAATTCACACGTAAAAGAATATCATTTACATCGTCCAACTAGATGCATTAATATAATCTCACATCTTCTCTCGTTTGTGTTATCGCGTGTGTAGCCTAATAAAAACTTCTCAACGAACGAAGCGCGATGATTGCGCGGCGGAGAAGAAGCGGCAATTATTGCGCTCCCAGCGTGAGTTTGTATACTCAAATTGTAACAATATTGCAAGCGTGAAAAAAATCTTCTAGCGAAGTAATTGATACAATATTTATATCGTAGAAAAAAATCTCGACGTAAGTGAAAAGACGAGCTGTGTAAACACACATACGCGCGTTCGTCCGTCGGGCAAATCAATTAGTAAACTTCCTTTCGCGCGCATTATAATGAATCTGAAGATATATTCAAAACATTACGATATTAAATTTCTATCAAGAATTTCCTCGTAATTATTATTTTTTTTTTATATTTTTTTTACTTTTTTAACGACTGCGGATGCATCCTCGGAGAGAATGATTTCTTCTCTCCGAGGAGAGCGTCGAATTACGGGAAACCGTTAAAACACCATGCGCGAGGAATCTCTCTACCATCCTTGGATTCTCAGAACGTATCCCTGAACTTTCCTCGGTCGCTTTCGCGTGCCACGCAAATCGTACATAAATAATACGCGGCGTTCGTCGTTCAGAAGAGCAAAACGAGCGGACGGGACGATTGTTCGTGGAGCGGCATCGATTTATGCGTGTACTTCGACCCGGCGCGACGTGACGTCGACAACAGCGGCCGTGAAACAAAGTTGTGCGCCGCGCGATGAGAACGAGCCTTAAAACTCTTCGCCGCCACTGCGCTTTTGCGTCGGCATGTATTCTCGGTACGCGTCGCGGAAAATACGAGAGAAGATACAGATATCTCTCTCTCTCTCTCGCTCCCTTCCTCGGGCTTCGGCACATCACGTGACCGACGTCGTCGCCGCCGCTTGTGCGCGACTTGCATCCGCAAGTTTTGCAGCTGCAGCGCGCGCGACGAGCGAGCGACGGTCGCTGCCTTGGTAGATTTTTAGCGCGGATTCTTGCCCGCGAGTTTCTTGACGAGTCGGCCCGCACGTTCGCCGCGCGATAATTGAGTGGCATGGGTGGCACAGGAAAGCCGCATCGGCAATTTCTTATATTTTATTTAAATACGAGAAAAACATGTCCAACAGTACGGTGGACATGATGCCATTAAACGTTAAACATTGACAGAAAAGATCCGAAACTATGACAAACAACTCAACCTCTGGATATTGTTCAGATTAGAACTGCAATAAACTTTCAACAAATATAAGCTCGCATGGCGTGCTTACCTGGCAGAGAATTGACCATTTCCAATAGGAACCAATATGCAATAACTTTCGTCTGAGATCGAACCCACGTTGTTGTCGCGAGCGTGTCTCGCAAATCTTTGTCTAAAAAAATTTCCTCCTTCCGTCAAAAATCATTCCCCGAACACACAGGAATGTTCGTTGGAGCGAACATCAACATTAAATTTAGAGAATTATTAAGAGGGGAAAATTAATGTTTATGTAAATTGTTACATGACATTCCTAGATCAAATTACTTTGAATTTGACGGCCAATTAGCCGAGCGCTGTAACGAAATACGAAAACGAGATATCTCTCTGGTCACATTCAACGCCGTGTAACGTCAAGCCGAAGCGCGGCGGGGGTCAGAAGTTCGAGCTTTATAATTATAAACACTACAATTCATTATTAACGTTTTAATTATGCGCGCCGCGCTAAATAGTTCAGCACATACTCGCTTTACAGATCTCTAACGTTTTGTTCGACTCGTGTATTTGCATAATATAATTTGTTTAATTTCATTAAAAGATCAACTGTCGTTTTATATGTTACTTTATTATTAATTAAGAATTAATAATTTTGTGAAAACTATATCATTTGTAATTAAAAAAAAAAAAATAATAAAAAACACTTCCGCCTCGTGCCTGCGCCTGACAATCAATCAACGTTTTTTTTCTTATTTCATTTTTTTTTTTTTTTTTTTTTGTTTTCGCTCGTAAAAGATTATTGGCACAATATAAAAACATTATGATAACTAAAGTTTTATTACATATATGAATACATATTACGCGGGACTAGAAGAACTTTCCGAGCGCGTCTCTGACGGGAACGTCGGTTCGTAATGTATAATCGCGCAACGTGAATCATTAAAAAATATCGTTACGTGCGAATTCCCGCTTGATAAATTTCCGTGTCCAACCTTCAACATCGTCGCATGTGTCGCAATTGTTTCCATACCGAACGGAAGTCTTCGTAACGCTTTGTATAAAACGTGACTCCGATTCGACTTGACTTCGCGTCACGCATTTATCTCGGTTATCTGAATCTTATCCGGTAATAGAACTCACAAGTTGCATCAAATGCAACCTTTGACTCTTGAGCTGCAACGAACGTATCTTTGTCGACATTTTGAAAATCATCAGGCTAGATGAGACCAATTCGAGAAAGAGAGAGAATACTCAGCGTGAAAAAACCGTAACAAACTCATGTTTAGTTTCGAGATAAAAAAAAAAGTCATTAAAATAGAATTAGCATCGGGTCCATTTCACACATCATTATTGTTATTGCGTGTAACAAATCGTCTTTGCGTAATATCCTAAATTATATAGCGTATCGCTTGTGCTTCCCCGTGTGTTCCAAATTATTCTTAACGCGTTACGGACAGACATGGGTTTCCCATTCAAAAATTGCGCATCGGCGTTTCTGGTAAAAATTATTTATTTTTTAACGCTTATATTTTCGAAACTATTAGAGATTATTTCGCTTTGATTTTTTGATCGACGCAGAACCGTTCATACTTTTGATTAAAAAAAAAAAAAAAAACAAAGTTGAAAAAATATTGATTTTTCGCGGAGATATTCGATTTAAAAGTCGCGTAGGTCTCACACCCAGTTTGTCCGACTCATCTTTGAGATCTGTTTGTGAAAAGTTGAACATTATCGTAAATGCGAATTAAAGCCACGCGCTTTTATTGTTTTCATCCTTGCGTTTCCATCGGAAGAAACGACCGGATCTCTATCGTGACTCGAATTTAAATTTTAGACAACGCAGCGCGAAGAGTTCGCGCCTCTTCGCGCAAAGCTTTACGCGCGCGCTCCGAAAAAGAAAAATATATTTTATTCAATAGTGTCGCATAAAATTTGTGCTCACCTTCCAACCGGCGCTGCTGTTGTTATCGCCCTTGTCCTTGAAGTAGGACACATTCTGCACCATCCATTCGTAGATCTGCGAGAGCGTTAGCCGCTGATCGGGCGCGCTGGTAATAGCCTGCGTGATCAGATCGGCATAGCTGAGGTTACCCCAAGCGTTTCTGCGTGACGAATTCTTTTTCACTGGCAACAGACCACCTTGGCTAAGCTGCGTCTGATGGGGCGGCGTGCCACCCTCGGCACCTTCTTTCGCGGTTGGCGTGCCGCCCTCCACGTATCCTTCCGGTCGTGGCAGAGGCCATGTGTTGGATCGTGCTCTGGTTTGCGGTTCGAAGCCAGTCTCCAAGTCCGGCGAGGTCGAGAACTCGAAGGAAACTCCCTTTTTCTGCGCCTGCTGCTGCTGCTGAGAGGGCGTCATCGAACCCGATACCGAGACCGGTACAGAAGCCATCATGGTCTCTTTCTCTTTCTCTTCGCGCACAACTCAAGAGTTCGAATCAAGAATAAACGTGCGTGAATCGCACCAAAGATCGATGACCGGCACGACGATCGGCAACGAGTAATAAATCCACGCACGCGCGAGAATAAATCGACTTAGGTTTGCGTTTAGATGGCACTATCACTGATGTATGTGTATATGTGTGTATGTGTGGGCGAGTGAGCGTGTGTGTGTATATGGCGTACGGCCTTCGCACGTCCTCGAGATCGGGCAAAGCCTCAGCAGCAGCGTTTGCTCGTGGCCGGTTTTAAAAGCGGAGTGGTAAGCCCAGCTGTTATCCTTCTCTTGTTCTATGGCACACTGTCGGTCTTCTTCACATCACCACTGATCGGTAACACCGTGTGCAGAGAGTTACGCACGACAATTCGTTTACGATGCGAGGCGCGAATCGGATCGACAATCACGCTCCGGAGATCACGAGGCTCCGGGACGAGCGACGTGCGACGGAACGAGTTCGCGGCTTCGAATGGATCGTGTTATAATCGCGCGCTCGCGTGCAACTGGCAACGGCGGCGAACCAACTGAGGATTCCGCCGGCTGCCGATCTGCGTGCCGAAAGAGCGCGGCGCGAGCGAGCGAGCGAGCAAGAGAGTTAGAGAAGTAGTGTGCGGAGCGGCGACGGCGAAGAGCGCGAGGGAGACGAAGAGATAGATAGCCAAAGAGAAAGAGAAAGAGAGAGAGAGAGAGAAAAAGAGAGAGAAAATAGGATAGGCGCACTGCGCTGCGCGGAGAGGGAGCAGACCACGTGGTCAAACTCTGTGTTTACAAGCGGTGCCGTCCGGAGGTCACGTGGCCATGTTTTGATAGGAACTTGGCCCGCTGCACAAGCGAAATGGAGCTACGTTCTATGTCGTCACCGATGATGATGGCTGCTCGTCGAGATAATGTCGCAGCGGAATTTGCGTGGCAACTTTTCTCCGTGATGCGTCGGTGACGCGTGATTTTCGGACGAGTTGGACGGCGCGATCGAGACGACGGTGACCTTTGATGCCCTCGTTGCCCTTGGCAGACCGTTCCCCTCTGGTATCTCTCATCGATACCTTGGAGTTCTCGTCGCTGTAGAGCTGTCGCTCCGAGCCGAGTGTTGCTCCTTCTCTCGTGATCTGCTCCGGATCTGCGCTTTGCGATTTTGTACGCGCGCGAATGAGATTTTTTTCCCGACGCTCTCTCGATTACAGTTTCTTTCGTTTTGACGAGAATAAAACTTTGCCGACTTTGCGTGTGCACACAGGAATCTTGCTCCTCGTCTTGTGACGCCACAAATGACGACTCGGCCGCGTACAATCAAGGGAAATAAAATCTATTTGCTACATACAACTTGCCGGCAAGGCAGCGCGGCGTATACTGGCGAATTCCTACGGCTGACGTGCGGAACCGACCGAGCGAAGCCGAAGCTGCGATTTGCGACGCCTCGGCGCGCCGATCACCCGACGGCATGGCACGTGAGCGCAAGAGAGAGGGAGAGGAAGCGAGCAAGAGGGAGAGGGTCGGCAAGCACTCTCAGAACGCGGGAGGGAGATGCACGGGAGGGATGATGCTCGAGTGCGGTGCAGTTGGTGGGTGGCTCGGTGACGCGCGATGGGAAGGCAGGAAAGCCGGAGAGGGAACGTGACGCGATAGTGGGGAGAAAGAAGAGAAGGAACAACGCGCGAGCGAGAGAAGCTATAAATTGCAACTTTGTTGCAACAAGAGAAAGAGAGAGAAGGAAAGAGCCCGTTGACGAGCCGAAGGGAAAGAGGGAATCGGCGGGAAGGAATGTGACGTAGCGATCGGTTGGGGAAAGAAGTGAGGAAATAATACTCTACGGTAGGAGGGAGACAGCGAGAGTGCGGCGTGCTCTGGCCGTATCTAAAGGGTGGGCGGGGAAAAAAGGGTGCATCGCTGTGCCCTACGGGTTAGGCACTGCACTGCGCGCATAACCCGCGAGGAGGGAATTCGCACGCGGTGTGTGCATGTCTTCTCTTTTCTTCCCCTTTTCCTTCTTCTCATTCTACTCGCTCACCTCCTTCCCAATCTCCGTTTCTCCTCCTCCTGTGTGTTCCACCACTGTGTTGCCCGTCCTATATGTTCTCTCGTCGACTCGATTTTGTGACAAACCTTCCAAGTACTTTTTCTGTATCGTTGACTTGTAGAATTCGAAGATTCCCAACGGCCGATCGAAATAACTCGGCCTGTTGTTTTCGGTCTGCGTGCCTATATCGGATGGTACAGTGTCCTCCGAAAACCCGTGATCCTGCGGAACATTCCGGAATCCGTTCGGAAACATTGTTGCATCCGCGCGCAGCGACAGCTGGAGAGACCGCGCGCGGATTCTTCGTTGCCCCAAAAATATATTCGGCAAAATAATTAAATGCCTCTATTTGTCTCTTCTTTTTCTTCTTACGCTTAAAACAATATAAATTTTATCAATTCAATATTTAAATTTTTTTATTTCTGCTTATTTAAGATCGCTGAGAAAAAAACGAAAATAGTTATATAACAATATTATTACGCATGTACAAAGATATAAGAGATTTACGCGCGCGCGCGCGCGCGCACACACACACACACACACACACACTGTTTTCAGTTACAAAAAGATAATGTACTATCTGTTATCCGACTATATTATTCTGTTCTGCGTGATAACTCTGTGCATGTGTGTGCGTGTGAAAAATGTTTTTCTCATCTGAATAAATCTAAATTTCAATAAACTCTTTAGAAAATTTGAAATATAGTTTTATTCTAAATATAATTCTAAGAGATGTTTCTTAACAATTTTAAGTCAATTTATTTCTTTCTGGAAAGAGCTCGCGTCAAAGACAGATCGAACAGAGATCTATTATGGAATTTCAAGTAGCTTTTTTTTTTTTTATCATTCTGCAAAGCACACAAAGGGGGGTTGTTTGTCTGCTGCGTAAAAAAAACTTCCCATTAAATGCAATCTTCGCCACAACAGATTCCTGCAGTCTTTTTTTTTTTTTTTTTGCTTGCTCTTAATTATTCGTTAATACGTGTAGCCACACGTTGAAATATGTCCCCCGAATTCCACCACCGTAAAGTCTTGTCCTTCACTTCGGCCATTGTTCGAGGCCTGTTGACAGAAACCCCGTTCGCTGAATCCCCCATCCATTAAAATAAAAAAAAAGACAAAATAAAAATAAAGAATAGTCGGCATTTCTCATGGTAGAAAGAGCCCAACCCCCTTCTCTTCCCTTTGCCCTCAGTCATTGCAACTCGGTTGAAACAAGAAACGGACGGTGGTGAACCAAACAACCGTGCACGCGGCCGCACCACGTATTCATGTCGTCCTGTGTGGGCAGTCGCGAAGCGATTCCGGCTAACTTAAGGGGTACTGTCACCCAATGTAATTATGCGCTCTGAGCCTTCGATTGTCCGCCGGATATCGCGGGTCGCCCATTGCTCAATGTTGTTTGCGCATGAGCTAAAAACAGCGCGCCGTAGTTCACACGATCCGCGCGCGTACAATGGCACGAACACGCTGTTGCTAAAAATAGAAGATGAACGGATCCTTAAAGAAACTACCTTGATGGAGCAATTGTGCAAACAATTTTTGGAATATTTGCGGTAGATCTTCGGATCTCGCGTGTACGACGATAGGATATATATAACATCCATTATTTAGATTGCTCGCGATGTGACACGGACATATTAGAAAAATTAATTTTTCTAATTTGGAAAAAAAAGACACGCGGAAAACGCCAACAATGACAAACAATACGGAACATACAACTCGCGACAATCGACGTTAGCGCGCGTCGATGTTTTTTTGCAAATTCAAGAAAAAACAATCGCTCACGTAATACAATGTTATCAGTCAAATTCTATGCAAATGGACGGAAAAGTTGAATAAATAAAAGCTTTACAAGCTCTTTGCGCGCGTTTATTTCGTGATTTTTATTTCTGACTGTACTTTCACCCTCGTGTTCGATTCATGCTGATCCTTTAAGCACGCATCTTCCTCGTGAAGAACTGAGATACGCGCGGGATAATAAAGAACGAAGAAACACGATTTTAGCATCCTTAAGTAGTCCGTGGTCTAATCATTCTCAAGTACAATTCTGATAAAACCCGTCCGACCAAAAAGGTACGTAAGAAAGTTGTTTGCTCCATAAGAACATAACTTTTCGATCTTTTTTAAGTTTTGAGAGAAAGAGAGAGAGAAGCGTATCGCGGCGTGATATTTAAAATCGTCGATTCATTACACGAACATCAAAGGTATAGTCAATTAATCCTCAAGATCAGTGAGAAATTTGTAAACTTTTATCACAAATCTCTTCCTTTCACGACGAGCATAAATAAAACCACCTCTCGTTTTAAATCAGTTAATACTTTTGTTTTTAACTTTTTTTTTTACTCTAACTCGTGTTTTTTTTTTTTTATCTGATTTGTGTATACTTTGTATCAAGGGTAAATTGCAATACGCGCGAGTACGCAAATAAAATTTGCAGTAAGATGGCTACATTTGCGTCATGTACAGAGGAATGAGGATAATTATATAGATTAGGGGAGCCACCTCCAATTTCACATGTTATCAAGATCATTGTCCCGAGTAAGAATATGAAGGTTTTAGATGGGGGAAGTTGTTTTTTTAAAAGTTATTAATAAAACAAGTCTAGTGAACACTATGCAATTTATGGTCACCATATATATCAATATATGTTCTGCGTTTGTATGTGTGTTTGTATGTGCACGTGTATTTATACGCTTTTGTATTGTTGTGTCCTAAAAAGTCGTTTCATGTAAGAATTTAAAGAAACATATCAACAACGTAGAAGTAGGATTTGTCATGAAACAATGATTCAGTATAGAAGCAACTGTTGTAGTATTAACATCAGAGCTTGTCGAAATGAAATTTAAAAATATTGTGTCTATGAAGTAATTGTAAAACCATTCCTATTTTT
>QVOB01016163.1:0-15607 GCA_014839585.1 Pseudomyrmex concolor
TATATATATATATATATATATGTATAAACATATATAAAATAAAACTTGTTGCTGTATTCCAAATTATTCATACTTTTATTTTGTACTAACTCATAAATTGTTTATATTTTATAAACTGAATTAGTCAATTCTCAACTTACAAAGTATGACTTACAAACAGGCACATGTGATCATGGAATATGATAGTCTTCTCCTTTGTGTCTAATAAATGTAATATCTTTAGATTATGTACAGAGCAGAATAGAAATAATACATGATATTTCATTATAATTTTATCTGGTAATATGAGTTTATTATATAAAATTGTATTAAATATCATGAATTATTTTTTTCTTTTTTTTTAACATGTGTGTTGAATAACACACTAAAAAAAATATTGGATTTTAGTGTTTCTGTATTTTCTAGAGACTAAAATATAGACATTTATATAAAAGAGATATAAAGGATTATTTCTCCACAGAGATGTACAAGAAATAAAAATTACTTTATTGATAACAAACGTACACAAATTTGTTGTATTTCTCATATGGAAACTTGTGAATGGCTTGCCTATCTACTTCCCCACTGCATTAACAATGCCAATGAATAACAGTGTGAATTAATAATAATTACCATACTGAATCTGTTATCATAAACTTTCAAGCTCGCTTGCTATCGGAGAATACACGAACAATGCAACCAACACCGCTTATGTTAAATACTTTCTCATGCCAGATTAACAAATGACTACTGCTATTCTCCGTTGGGATCTCAAAACCACGATAAATGTATTTCATTAAAACATCCACTAAATCACGATCTAATTGTGCTAAGCAATCGTCCATTTGATTTGACTTTATACTCAGAAGCACCTTCTGTGTTAGATTTCGTGCACTGTCCTGTAAATAGAAAGAAAAAAATTAGATATTCTACACACATATGAGCCACAAGAACTTATATTCAACCAAAGCTATATTACTGCAAAATAATGTCTTAAAACAGCATTAAATACAAGCAATTATGTCATTAATTCCAAACATGAGATTGTTTCACATTTGTATAGAACTTGTCACATGCCAAATAATGCTTTGAGGTTACCTTAATTTGTTGGTTTTTACACTCTAGTGGAGCGGATTTTAATACTGATATCAGTGCCTCTGCGTTCTTACCCGTGATAAAGTGCTAAGGAAAAAATAAAATACATCGAAAAACAAGATAAATAAATAGATTCTACGTAATACAATTGTTCAGCAAAGGATATTGGCTAAGAAGTGTCAAAATCTCGTTCTCGTCCGGGCCGGTGGGCGCGCCTACGCCACCGTCGGCGTCCTCTTCTTTGAAATTGTTGTCGCTATATTGGTCTACGTCAATTTTCCGGAACGCGGACGCCGAGGTGTCCTTCTTGCCGTCGTTCCTCGACATTTCGGCCGCGTATTTGACGTTTTTCCTGAGCAATGCCAGGTGTGTATGACACACTGTTGCGATGTGTCACCGCACAGTCGCGTATGCGCGAAAAACTCTATCTAGTTTGTATTCAGGCCCCGTGTTCACGGTTTATCGAAAAACGACTTATCTGAGTAAGTCCGGTTTACGCACATTCAAAAACATGAGTCACATCGCCATCTAATTGCTGATTGTTTTGTCGCATGGTAAAGTATACTATAGTATATACATAAACATATAATTAGTTATACTAGATGTGTGGTGTACACATACACAACTCTGTCGGCATCTTTGATGTGGTAAAACTTAGTAAAATTTGAGGCAAAACGCGCATGCGCGAAATAAGATCTTCTGTTTTTCTTCTCTCACTTCCTCTCTTAAGAGTGTATATATATATATATATATATGAGATATTTTCTTTCTGCTTTTTTTTTTATAAAACTTTTGTTCAATGAAAAAGATGTATATGTTTTAGCGGGAACATATTATATACATACTTTACAGTACTTACATATATTTTCGTTTTTATTTTATTTCTTTCAGAAGAATAATTTATGTGTATATATTACAGAGTAATATTTTTGTCTATAAGAGATAATTGTTCTCTTTTTTAATACACCCTTAAATATCTGTTAATATCAATCTTTTATATATAATCTTTATTCAATCTTTTCTCATATATATGTATGTTATCTTTACATCTTACCGTCTAGAAAACTATTATTACAATTGTCTTTAATGTTTTTCTATTGTATAGTTATCGTGTAAGCATGTTAATTAAGCAGCAGATATATACATATATACTGCTGAGTTTATTGGACTATTGTGGTAACGCTCGCAATAAAATATCTCTCAACTCTTAATCATTCCATTTAAAGATAATTGTTTCTTTTATATGTAGAAGATAAACAGTTACTAAAATTTTGAGTGAAAAAAAGAGCAAATATTCAAAAGCTATATGGACATTTTGGTGTATGTGTGTGTCTTACACCATATTCAATATATTTTTAATAAAAAAGTTAATATCTTTCAAATGTGTTACTTTTGATTTATATTATAGCGCGCACATATATATTTTTATAGCATAATATTTGTTTAAGATCTAAGTGTTTTTCTGTAATAAACGAAATAAAAATTTTCATAAGTTTACCGTATTTTCTCCACAGACTTTTAAAATATTACAATAATAAATACTTTCAAATAAGTAAATATGAACATTTATGTTCAATAGCAAGGAACTTTTTTGACTTTTTTTTTCTCACGAAAGTGGTAAATATAGGTGAAATACACTTGCGAAAATAGGATTTTACACATACAGATAGAACGCGCACGTATGTACGTGTGACACCTGTATATCTTGTATCTTTCTTTTTACACATACATGCGCGCTCAAACGCATGCAAGTATATGTTTTAAACAACTTATTTGACACTTCTAATGCACAAGAAATAATAATCACATTCGTCAGAAGTACGATAAACAATTAAGATATGTGTTTGGCATAAATTCTCTCAACACAAATATTCAGAGGAAAGTAGAGAATGAGGAGTAAACTAATATTCAGGAAATTACATTAGATATAAATGTACGTATCGTTTTTGTCCTATCTATTTAATTATATATGTATATATGAAATATTACAAAGAGTCAATATACACAGAGAAAACTAATGTGACTTTTAAGAGAGCTGAAAGTATTGGACGACAGGTTCGTTATTTAGTGATCACGAATTTGCTGAAATGTATAATACACTTCGATGTTATTCTAATAAAAAGAATTCAGAAACATGCGGAACTATTGTACATCTAAATTTAAAAACAAAACTTTTGTAGTGATGTAGCAAAAAAAAGAGAAAAGTTCATGTTCAATATATTATCATACAGATATATTTCTGCTGAAAGATAGTTTCGTTCCAAAAGTCACCAAATTGCTTTCTATTTGTTTGTAGTAATCGTGCCCAACAAAAAAAAAAAAAAAAAAAAAAAAAAAAAAGGCCATATTTTTCCTACATATACACATATACATGATATCAACCTGTTAAATGTAATTTTTTCCCACATATCTCTATAATAACTTAAATATCAGAACTTCTTAGAGAAAAAATTTAATTCAAGTGAAATCCTCTTTCTCGAGTTGCAGCCAAAAGTTTTTCCTTTAGTATCTCCTCGGTAGGATATTCTGGTAATTTTAAGTAATGAACACAAGTATTAACAGAAGGATAACCGCCGGATCCAGCGTCCACTTTCCGTACAACAGTCAACCTGGGATGTAAATTACACAAACCGCCTGGAGGTAGAGCCGAGCAACCCGTGGCAAATTGTAAGAATGCTTTCCTTTCGGGACCAGTCAATGATAGCAGCACGTTGACAAATCTCTGAAAACCGGGACTGAAAAGAACGTATTAATAATAAATGCATTGTCTCAACGTTGTTTAATGTTATATCGTAATAAGTGTATTGATATTATTTGTTAACACAACAATGTATCGATTTTGCTCGTATAATAAATTTGATAAAAGTTTATCTTATTAAAATTGATTTACCTTTCTTTTGTATATCCTAGTTTTGGCTCGGTATAACTGAGCAAATCTTCTCTGGTCCATTGCGGATTTTGTTCTCCACAAAGCATTGCTCTCATTTCCTCGGGACTAAAAACATGGAGTTTTTCCATCGGAAAGACTTTTGAAAAGCCTGACTTGAACGCTTCGAGTTGTCTATGAATTCCCTGATTAAGGCAGTAATTAATCGTAAGACTAGTGTATTCTCTTGCATTTTCCGCGGTTACTGTTATGTCCGAGCCGTTTTCTATTAATTCCACCTGATCATGTTGAAAAACTTTGGAACTTGGTGAATATGTCATGGTTAAAGCTAAATCTTCAATAGCCACTGAAGTGTCTGATGAATGAGTGATGTATAATGACATTTCTTTGTCAGCGGAACTTGAACCATCGGAGAAAGTTCTGTCGCGTTTAGTAATAGCGTTTTGTATTTCTTTGAGAAATTCTCCTCTCACAGGATCTACTTCGACAAGATCGTCTATATCTAGTAAACCAGCGTACCACGGACAAGGTTCTAACGATGAATATAAAGCGTTGCTTTCTCCTTCCTCTGATATAAAGCTGCTCGTCATGCTGGATGATATACTGTCTTGCGTAACGCCGTTAAGACCAATTTTTTCGTTGACATTGTTCGAAATATCACCATGACACATTAATTTTAAGAATGGACGGGATAACGGTAGATCTACTAATCTATTATCCTGAAGAACTTTTGCCAAAAATACTCCTAGGAACCAGAAATACCGAACAGCGCGGTCGCAAGCTGCTGAATCTTGTGGCAATGGGGCCGGGAACAAACCGCTCGGTCGCATAACGTAATATCCCGCAGGTCGAATCTTTTCTCCGGAAGTGTAGGATTGCTCTTCGTTTGAGATCTGCATGCCATCGTTGTCAGTAGCGTCATCGCATAACCAAAGACCCAAGTCTTTACGTTGCAATTCTGCTGCGACTAATGCAAAGAATTCTAAAGTAGGTCCAAGACCGGTACCTTCTTCTCCTACGAAGGCAACCTCAAGTATACTCTTGCGACTTGCATGTACCTATAAAAAAAAAAGTAAAAATTATCCATATGTACACATTTGTAAACAGTGGAACCAAATTGAGATGTTAAAAATATAATTGTCACCTTTAAAACTTGTTCTGCCCAATCTAGCAATTTTTCCCCTCTCGGTACACTGACTCTTTCATGTTTAAGCCTGCCAACACGAAATTCGTGACTGTCGTCACGTCGTGGACTCAAACCCGGTGCTCTTTGTCTTTCAAGAATAGCATCTCGTTGCGTTTGTAACCATACAATAGACCGTGAAGCACCAAAAGCAGTGCAACTGAAATAGAGTCGCCTAGTTTCAAAGGGCAACAAAAATGGACAGCTTCGCGCAAGTTCTTCGCACCAACTGGGCAATGCACCAGCGGCTAAAGCTAATGGATCTTGAATTTGTTGTACGATCTTATTTGTGATTTTCTTGGATGTAAAGTCGTCCGGAAGCCAGAAAGTTGCGTCATTCGATTCTTCTTGCTCCAATGAAGTACTGTCGTCTCGAATAGTGCCCAAGACAAATACATATCTTAAAAGTTGAAGGACATCTTCCACGGTGCATGCGTTCGCATTTTGCGTAGGATTACGAGAGTATAGTGTTACAATTGGCGTTGCTCGGCCGGACGATTCCTCGTCCTTGGCTTCCTTGTATATGATTCTGTATAAATAAAAAAGCAAAATAAATACGTCTAGTTAGTTTTTTGGAATGTAGAGTATGATTAATTAAATAATTACGTGTAGGTCGGTTCCCATATCCTTTTTAATTTCTCCTGACGACTGCCTAATTCAGTTAACTGCATCAGTTCTTGTACTGCTTTAAAAATACTTGAGTGAGAATCTGTTAGTGGTATTTCAACATCTGGTACGCCTGGAAATCCTGGACCTTTTAATGATAAAGAAAGTCTAGGCATAGGTAAAGATCCTACACGACTATTGATTTGCGTTTCGCTACCAGGCGGAGGAATTTCCAAATCTGTTGTCTATTATTAAAAAAAAAATATATTAGAGAAGGTGACACAAAGTTTACGCACATAATTTATAATATATTACTTACCTGATTAATATTTGTTCGACCGGGACGTGGATCAAAAGCAGGAATAAGAGCAGAAAACTGACGTTTTAGGACAAACTCATCATCCCATGCACGCCTCTTGCTGCTTTGTGGTGCTTCTTCTTCCATAAAGGCTGCTAGAAGATTGCGACTTACCATTACCTCTTCATATTCACCTTCGCAACCATCGCCTTCTTCTTCGTTTTCCTCGTCTTCTTCCTGTAATGCAATAAAAACTCGGTACAACAGCAAAACCAGAATCACAAGCGATCACTATTGATAATGGAATACTGCATACTTCTTGATCATTTTCCTCGTTATCCTCCTCCTCTTCTAAAACACCATCTTCGTCATCTTCTAATTCGGTCAGAAGTGTAGGCCCACCAGTAGTACGACCTCCGCCTGCACCAGAAGGAACTACACCTCCGGAGCAAGATTCCAAGAAATCTTCGAGACTAACCTGAAACCATAAATATTCTTTAATCATGCTGAAATATCTTGGCCAATGGCACACTCTAATAATTAACAAACAAAAATATTTAATTACATTAAGACAAGAAGAAAATAAACGGTATCGTTACCTGTTCGCTGTCGCTACTTGTACTAGTCAGAGACATAGTAAGAGCTTGTCCTAAACCTGGTCCGGTTGTCGTAGTGACTCCACTACCAGCTACTTGTCCACTACTTGTTAGGCTTGGGTAACTTTGGGCTGTACTAAGTAATCCACCAGGAAAGTTAGGACTGAGTGCCAATCTTACGAGACTAGATACGGAATTTGGTCCTCGTGGATTAGAACTTGTATTAGAATTTGAAGCAAGATGTTGTCCACCCGTCGGTCCTTGGTACAAAGAAATATAAATTTTTTTTTACAAAAGACTGAATTTTTATATTATTTTTATAAAAAATTATATATAACACAAATTTCACAAGAATATTTATGTATAATTTACTGTAAAAATTGCAAAAGTATATATTGTTACATAAATGTAGATGTGTATGTATAAAAATATATTCTTTTTTCCTCTTCCATTTGTTTCTCTCATCTCTCTATCTCGTTATATATAATTATTTAATTTAAAACTAACCTAACGTTCGTCTTCGCGCCATTGCAGCAAAAGTTTCCAATAAACCAGTAGCAGCTGTTGATTCCAAGGTATTGTTAGCATCGGAACAAGCGAGATTAGGCACAGATACCGACATAGGATTGGTAACCACAACAGGACAACCACCCGTTGTATTTTGTGTAGATGAACTAGCTTCTTTCTCTCGAGTACAGTCTTTAACTAATTCGAAGGAAATGTATAGAATTTTTACATACTATTGCACGAGCACACGAGGAAAGGAAATAAATGTTCGGTTACAAGTAGAGGCGGTTGTATATATGAAAGATTTGCGAAGTATGTAGTTATGAACGATTAATTTGACATATCGTCGTTGCCGGGAAGTTTTTATATGAGAAGCATTTTTGACAAAAAAATGGATAGATTTAATTAATTTTTTCTTTACTTTTTTCCTTCTTTCTCTCTCTATACTTGTGTGTGCGCGTTACATTTTACAAAACTTTTAATTTTTGTCACATTTTATACATTACTTCCCCTATATAATGACGATATGTTTGACTAAAAAATATAAGCTTTGTATATAACGTTAAATTAATATATTCAAAAGTATACTGAAAGATTTTTATCGATACGTACCATCTGCAATTCCAGTGGGATGATGTCTCGGCACTGACTTAATCCTTAGTGAATTTTCATCCGACTCGCCAGAAACGCTGATTCTAACGGGAACTAATCCAAGTAATTCACCACTAAGAAAACTGTTAGTATTGTTCCGTAATCTATCAGCGCCTTCTCTCATACGGTCCAAAACTTCAGCAGTTTCTAAACTCAGCAAGCCTCCGCTGGTCTATATTACATTTTATAATACGTAAAAGAAGTTAATAATAAAAAATAAAAAAACTTTTATTGTTAAATAATTTTTTCTTTTTCAATGACTTACTTTATTTCCTCTTACAGAAGCGAAAAGTGATTTTGAACTAGACGCTCGGTTGCTAGTACTGTTAACTGGACAATCTGTATTAAGAGTGAGACTCTCGACAATAGTAGCTAGATCACTAGTAACAGTTGTGTCCGGTCTGGGATGTAATACAACAGAAAGTTCACTTGTTGAGTTGGCTCCACTCTCGCCAGTCACAGCAACCACAGCTTCAGCACGTGCTACCGATAACATACTCTCGGCTATCGATTCGGCGGCTTGCTGCATGTATTAAAAATAAGTTTAAGTTTATATTTAGACAACTAAGTTTTTAAGATATTATAGTACGTTTTAATTATATTTCTAATATATATTTTTATATGTATAAGTTATTGAAATATATTTAAAAAGACGGAATATTATAAAATTGCTATGTATTTCAAAATAAAATGTTAAGTGCGAGCATGTGATTTTAATTAAACAAACATATGGACGATGCAAATGAATAAAAAAATAGTACCTTTGCTGCTAGATTATCTGCACTTGCAGCTTGATCTGTAGAAGCCACTGAACCACGCATAGCAATGTCGGTGCAATCGGGCAAACTAGGAGTGCTATTTGATTTGCGACCCGTTAAAACTCCTCCACCAGTTTTACATTTTGTTGCGCTATCCGTTTCAAGACTGGTGCCGACTAATTTAAGATCATACTTTCCTTCTGCACCCATTCTGTACGAATTTGATCCACCATGATCCCACGTTACATCTATCCATCCATTATGTAATTCTCCTGTAACTGTTCCTTCGCCTGCATCGTGAAAATATAGTATTATGTCGTTGAATTTCTAAACACACAAGTCTAACTTGGCATTTTGTTATTGCCAAGTTTTAATCAATCAACATTAAATAAATTTAATAGTAGTAAAACAATTATGTGTGCACTGTACACACCTGGCGGTACACCATCCTGATCTCTCCATTTCCAATCCAACCCTCTAGCTACTCTAACTCCGGCAACTAAATGTTTAAGAACTTGTGTTTTAATCAATCTTCTTTGCTTTCGTACACCGGCCTCAGCTTCTTTGGCTGCACGGCCTAAATCTTCGCATACTCCAGTAACTTCTCCGTAAACTTCAAAGCCGGATACGGACAAATAATGCGTTTGTCCAGAAGCATTCTTTCCTATTTGTTGCAAACGTAAATGTCGCCAACCTTGTGTTTCTTCATTTGGAGGTTCTAATGTCCAAGTTGCTGTACTACCAGGATCATTTAAAGAACAATCGTCTACATGAGCGTACAACGTTATCCAAGTAACACCGTCTTTTGAAGCTTGAAACATCCAATTTCTTAAAGCACTTCTACCATATCCTCTCGCGTGTCTTAAAGTATAAGCATTTGGAATAATCCAAACTCCAAGATCTATCGAGAACCAGGCGCGTTTGTCATCATTGGTGTGACAATTCAAGGCCGATGGATCACGACTGAGTATATCTTCGAGATGACCGTATGGCAAGTTTCTTCCGTCGCTTGACGTAACGACAACTAAACCGTATTGAGCGGGGTTTACCCATTCAGAACAAGTTTTAGAGTTTGTCCCGATCCAATACAGCAAACCGTTTTCATCAAAATCGTGCTGATATTTGAACGTTATTTTATTTTCTTCCTTCAGTTTTTTCACAAATGTAAATGTAGATCTATCGTGATCGTGCCATTGTTTGGCTACCATTTTTAATAAATGATTCTCTAATTGTTGTATCGTACTCAATGGTTCCATTTTTAAGCTACGACCAGATCGATCTATTAACGCGCTCTCGCCAGACGCTTTTTCTAATCGGAAGCGTAATTTTCTTGTCAAAATCTGCAAAAGATAATGAATTACAACAAAACGAAGAAGAAATATAGTTTACAAAGAAATATCGTCAAAATTTTTCTATTGATTCTAAAACCGATACCAATTTGTGGACTAAAATCTTCGCTGAATTATGATCTTTGTTTATGTCTTTTGTTTGAAAACAACTCCTAAATACAGCTATTCTTTGCATTCTAAGCTTTGTTGCTCTTAATGTTGGATATGATGGTCCAGGAGGTGCAGCCAATAAAGCTAGCAAAGCTTGTACAAGACCACTGGAGTGCAATTCATATGCCGATACTCGACCTTCTTCATTTAATAACACTTTTAGTTGTTCTAATGCAGTTTGTAAAATATTACGCCACTCGCGGTTACCAGATTGTTGTTTTTGAGTTGCTTTTTCGATTTGACAAACAATAGCACCAAGTTTAGCAACCACACCACGCGGTTGAGCTTGAGCCGCTTTAAAGTAACGTTCATATATCTCTTGTGCTTCTACTTTAACTTTTTGTTTAATTGCTTCAATTTTTGATCTTAATCTCTTTCCTCTTTTGCCTGTCCAACCTGCTGCGAATTCCGGACCTAAAAATAAATTTTTTACAATTATTTTAACAAGTTCAAAACTAATATCAATAAGAGGATAGTGTTAATACATGCAACTACATATTTCTTCCATACCTAAACTGGTTTCAGCCGTAAAAGAGTGCTTGGTACCCCTGTTTGATTCAAAGATAAAACCTGGTAAATCTTCTCTGAGAATCGTTGCTTGTTGTTGGCCATCACTGTTGTGTATACATAATTCGCTTTCTTTTCTACTGGATAATGTCCAATTTCCTACAACTAGACGTGTAGTACCAGGCCGAGAAAGCACAGGCTGACTTACAAAATTCACTTTTAATTGATTACGTGCTCTTTGCAGTTTTTCCAGAAATTCACCACGGTTTTCTGTAATTCACAGAACATAATGATATCTCACTTTATTAACAAGTGAAATAAAATTAAATACTGAACAGAATATATTTTTCATTATGTTATACAAGAGAAAAATGAAAAAGATGTTTTTAATAAATATGAATACTTTTATATAAAATTGTAGAAAAGATATATTATAAATGATATAATGTGCGAGTTACTACACAAGTTAAACATGTATGTGACCTACCTTCGGTACTAAGCGACTCTGTATTTCGCCCTTTTCCTGTAGGCAGTTAGTAAAACCAGTTATTTTCTAGATAGTTCCCCTCACAAAAAAGTTAATCACATATGAAACAATACAAAAGTAACGTTGAAAAGGATATATCCGTTTACAACTAAAACTGGAGAAGGGACAGAAGCAACACTTCGACATAAAACAGACAGGAATAGCAAGATGAATAATACGTGGTTTGAAATTATTGTAATTTTATTTTATAAATTTTTTTATAAACTAAAATTATTTTTATTTTATAAATTTAAGACCAAGCGTGCAAGTATATGTGAGTGAATGTGTGTGTGTGTGTGTCTATGTGTATGTGAATTTGTGCGTATATATACTCACCAGAAGTGTCCGTTCCACCTTCTGGACTTCCACTGGAATACATAGTCGCCAATTTACCGTCGAGAATAAATCTAAACCATCCGTTACTTCCATTCGACAGTTCTAAAGCCGCCGCATCAGACCAGATGTACAAACAATCACGTCCTCTGCATATACACCAATCTCTCCAGTGATACGCTCTTCCTACTAATATTTCTTTTGCATCTTCCATTTTTTGTTCTTCTCCTGATTGATTTGATTCTGCTTCTGGTTCGGGTGTGCTTTCTTGTGGCCCGGCTAAAGCAGCAACTTTCGAAAACACTCCTAAACGTGCGAAATGCTCTAAGAATTCATCTTTGCCTTTAATCATCAGATCTTGTATCATTTGTAGAACGACTAAATGACCGTCCTCATCTTCCTGTTAATATTAGAACACAAGTTTTTAAGTATGTGAAAAACATAAAGCACAACTAACTAAAAAAGAACTTAAGCAAATATTTTTTTCTAAATAAACGAATATTTTTCATAACACAACAAAAACAAATGTTATGTAACATATTCTCGTTATCAAAAGAATAAGATATGCAAATTTTTTATCTTTATTAAATTAAGCATAAAATGTGTGTAGTTTATTAGTATATACATATAGTTCTTGTTCTTTGTTACGATTTATTGTATTGAGTGCGAAATAATCTCAATTATTTGTGATCCCATCAGCAACAAACAGGCAGTAGACAAAGATAAACTTGTTCTTTTAATTGTCATCGATAATATCAAATTGTTCATATGATTTTTTTGTACATCATTTTTAATCAATTAGTTCTTTCTCGCATAAATTTTGGATTAATATATAATAAAATTCATCATTACAATTCCTTAAATAATGATACATCGTAATAAAAAAAATTAGATATATTAAAAGAGAGCCAATACATTAGCCTCTTATAAATAATACTTCAAGATTGATTATACTTTAGATAAACGTAGATATTATATTGTAAATTTTTTTAATTAATTTTGATACTTTCAAGTTTTTAATTAATTTAATTTAATTAAACTGATACAAGAAGATATATTTCTTCCATCAAATAATATATATATTTTATATATAATATTCGAGTGTGTGAAAATACAAAACATGCGTAAGTACGTTAAATGTCACTCTTTAAGTAAATTAAAAATACATTTATGTTAATTATAAAAACGAACATTAAATCTCGATATAATTATATCAATCTAAAAACTTAAAATGATATTATTACGAACAGCATGGGAAGGATAAAAAGGTTCTCGCGAGACGAGCAATGGAAAAATGTATATAGACGTTACCGTCATATCAAGAATGTAGTTGCGAGAACTCGAAGACTTGTGAAATGTACGGCAGGGTAATTTCGGACCAATAAACGCCTTAAAAATTGTAGGTGATGATAATGACGCCGTTACGTCAAGTTCCTGTGAACAATCTTAACTAAAATCATTGATACTGCCAACTGAATCAGAAATTTGTCTTTCTGCCTGTATGGATGTTGGGATCTTCTGAACGTTTTGTGTTATGAAATCTTGGTTTTTTTTGAAAATTTCCATTTGTCGATAAAAGGAGAATAGTACATGTATCGCAAATATCAAATGTCATAAATTAAATTTGATTCTTTGCTTAAAAAGAGTGTCTCCTCTAATCGATAAATATATAGAAATCTTTCAACTAGATACATATCGCTTACCTCGTTGTCCAAAACATTGGCGATTACTTCTACAAGCATAGCTCCACACCCGCCTGTTTTATCAGATCCACAAGTTTCTATAAGCAATTCCGGTTGAATGTAATGTACCATTTTTCTTATCAAACTCAAACTCGCTTTCCTAACACTCGGTAACATGGTCGATTGAAAAGTTGCACAAAATACTGGCAACAATCTTTTAAGGTAAACAGGAGCCATTTCAGGATCTCCTTTAGGTTCTGTGAATTCTTCCACTTCCGTTTCAAGTTTTCTATGTTCCTGATTCGGTGGTAACATCCATTCTCCAGGCGATTGTAAAATGGCTGCGACTTCTCTATGTCCTTCATCTACACGCTCTCTGGCTTTATCTAAAGGTGTTTTGCCGTCTTCGTCGCGTAAATCAGGATTAGCACCATGTCTAAGTAGAACCTTTGCGATAGCTGGTCTCCCGAAACAAGCCGCGTAATGCAAGCTAGACGATCGCTGACCTTTATTAACATCTGCTCCTCGATCACACAAAAATTCTACCATTTCTTGCGTACCAAATGCTGAGGCCCAGTTAAGCAAGGTTTGCCCAACGTCATCCATAAAGTTTACTTCAATTCCACCTGAATCGATTGCCTCTATTAACGCATCCGTATCTTTCGAGCGTATGCAATCGATCAATTGCCTATGCGACTTTTCTCCAGCGCTATCTAATCGTCTCAGTCTTGGTAACAAAGGACCAGACGGACCACCGGTAGTGCTACGACCTAATGCTGATCTTCCCTCAAATAGTAAAACTAACAAAAGATCAACCAGCCTCATGGAATCAAGAGCGCATCGTTCGTCTCCTTTTAGAGCCTTTTCTATCGCATCCGGTAACTCTGAACGTAAGAGATCGTGTGTAATTGAGGGCGATCCTCTGCAAAGTGTTGATAATAGGCTAATTATAGTTGAAACTGAAGCACAGGACTTTGGTTCTGGAGCTGGAACTGTGGTAGTAGTTGTTGATATTGGAGGTGTTTTCGGATTACTACAAGCTGCCGTAGTGGATGCACTAGGTCCTGCTGCATTTGACAACCTAAAAGAAAAAATAATTTATATTCAAAAAGAATATACATATATACATAGTGATAAAAGAATATATTACTATATAATATATACCTATATAGAAGCTCTGAAACTAATCCATTTGATGCTAATGGCGCAGGATCTGTTCCTCTTCTAGAAAACCTGTCTGCCAATGATGCAAAGCAACGAAGTGCACCATCCGCAACATGAGCATCTTCATGTCTAAGTAATACCGATAAAGCTTCGACGCAATCAGGTAAAGTTTTATCTTGAGGTTCAATTTTGCCGCACAGCCGAGTAACTACCGCCATTGCCGAGTGCAATGTATCCCGATGTACACGCGCCCCATGCTCTCGAATAAAACACAAAGCACAAGGGAGACCTCCAGCTTCAAACACAGCACCCGCTTCTCTCGCACATACAAGTTCCAACACCTAATACATACAACGAGAGAATAAAGATAAAAGTTTTTAAATTATTTTTATCATTTATCTAAAATTATCATTTATATAAAATAAATTTATCTTTTTTTCATTTTATACCTTTATACATTGTTCTGCCAGATCTCGACTGGCTCTTGAACCAAGACCTGCACCAGAAAGTCGACTGCAGATTGCTTTTACGGCGCCTTCCATAGCTACCACTCTGCGTGTACATTCTGCAGAAACATCTAAGTAATATGTAATAGCTCGAGCAGTCACTTCCAATACACTGTCTGGTACCAATTCGTCTAAAAAGATTCTGCAAAGTGCTGGTAGAAACGTGCGCGGAGGACAACTGTGAAATATATATAAAATATGTAACTGAATATTCATACTAAAAAAATGTTATAATTATTATATAATTTTGTTACATACCATTCAAAGCAACGATCGACATTATCAGACATGAGCAACAACATGCATAATTGCTCTAATGCAATCAACTGCATGTCTCTCTCATCTCCTTGGCCCATGCTCAGCCATTCTAACAAAGTTTCAGGATCAACGTCCGCCATCCTTGAAAAACCAAGTTGTTTTTATATCTCTCAAGTTTCTTAATGAACAATAAAAAAAATTCTGGTTACTTTTTGTAAAAATTATTTTTCTCCATTTGCACAACTAACATATATATTTACTTAATTATTAACATATATTTTAACCACTATTTATATTTATTGCAATTGTTAACTAGATCTCAATAGATTTTATATAATTTATACTGTTTGTATTCACCTTATATTTTGAATAGCATTGATTGAAGTAACTTCACTTTAATAGTCTGAAAATAATATAGAAAATATCATTGAAATCATCATTTAAATCAGCAACTTAACACACATCACTCAATAAGTCCCGGGCCAGTATTTTTTCCCATCAGGAAGCAATGCTTTATCAACACACGAAATTCAGATTTTTCCATTATTTGAAAATTGCAAAAGTAGCGTCAC
>QVOB01016185.1:0-10188 GCA_014839585.1 Pseudomyrmex concolor
ATCAGACGAGAACTGGTACTTTCAACGTGATATGACCGTTGCCTACAAAATTTAGTTTCTGGCGATGTTATAAGGTTAAATTTTAAACTAAAAATTTTAAAAAGAAAAAATTAATTCTTAAAACTTTTTATCTTGAGTTGTATCTTGAGTTTGTTTTTAGACATTTACAATCTAAAACCATAAAAACATTTTACTTGTACGTATATTTTGTTTGTACGTTACACAGAGATAATTCATCAAGTGTTTTATTTAGTATTTTTTTTTTGAGTTATGCACAATTTGTACTACAACTTACTTATATAAACATATAAATATCTATCATTTGGATTTTTATATGTTTGTAATATTCATCATTTGGATATTTATATGTTTGGAATATAAGTAATTTGTCTATTATTCAATATTTACTAGTTTTGCCTCTTAATATATTTATGTACACACGCGCGCGCGCGCACGTTAAGAAGTAATTAAAAACTATATATAATATATAATATATAATATATATATATATATATATATATATATATATATATATACATATATAATAAGATTGTTGTAGTAAAACTTTAAAATAAAAAATCCGACAAAGCCGTTTTTTCTATGCGCAGGCGTCGTGGCAAAGGTTTTTTAATAAACAAAAACATTCCTTTTGTAAAAAAAAAAGAAAAAAATTAGTTCAGTTTATGTCTACTGACATGTAATACAACTTATTGTTTAGATAAGCCTTTTATGGAACATATTTCCTTTATTCAAGTTGAAATTTTGATAAAAGAGATTATGTAATTTCAGTTTCTCAGTACGAACATACAGTAAAATAATTTGTGAAAAAAATGTTTCTTTTTTTACTTTACCTTTGATAAAAATAAAATATAATTTTTCGCTCGACAGGCGTTTCAACGACGTCTAATTGCGACCATTGTGTGTCAAGAGTGAAATAATAACATTTTACGGGAAAGATAGAGAAAAAACCTCATTATTCAATAAATGCGCGCAATAACCGTGACCGCAGATAAAACGATAATAATGATGTTATTGCGGTTTATGCGATATGTATTGCCGGTAATTTTGCGTCCCGCGGCTTTTTGAATTTTTTGACGTAATTTGGTAACGCGCTTCTTTTTGCACGTCTGTCATGTTTCCCTGATATTCTGAATTTTTCAGAAGACAGTGTCGCGCGTTATGACATCGAGTAATATAAAAAACGTATTTGCAGCATATTGCAAACATATTCTGGCAGCACCAGAGCTGCGCCTGGTCTCTGCACATTTTAGCTGCAGATTGTTTTGCAAAACGTTCAATTATGTTATTTGTTTGAATATGGGAGATAAATATGATGTAACATTTGAACGTATAAATAAAAGCGAATGCAAATTAGTGAGTTTTGCATCGTCAATTTCTGATTTTATAAACAAAAAAAAATTGTTCCTTCTCTTGCATTAATGACTTGACCGAAGCGCGTATTGTAAACACCATGGCACACATTGTTGATAAAAATCAACAAAAGACCCTTTTTAATATTTTAAAAACCATATGTTACCGTGCGGTAACATGCGTGCGGATCAGAGCTGAGCGATGAACGTAATCGATGGAAGAAGCATAAACAAGCATAAATCAAGTTGACCTGAAAACGTTTAGCCCTCTCACGTGTGTGTGTATAAGTGAATTTTCACATGCAAGAATTGTGTATAAATGCGTGTTATATTTTCTGTTTACTTTTTGCTTGTGACATTAGTGCCAAGCCGAAATAATAAACGCGCGATAGCATGCTCGACGTGGCAAGCACAATAAATCGAGACGCGGAGACGCGTCAAAAATATAACGACGAGTTAATCGAGAAAAGGACGTTTCGTCGCGGAAGATATATTCGGATGAAAAACGACGGCGTCGCGTCGGGACGACGTCATGCCGTACGACGTCATTTATTCTTCATCCATGGCAGAAACAGCAGTAAGGGCCAGGAATAAAACCGCTAAAGAACTCCGCGCGGGACGAGCACCGAAAGAGAAGTGAAAGGGGAGAAGCGAAGGCAGGAAGGAAGGAAAAGAAGGACAGAGGAGAGGGAACGGACTTAAGGGGATAAAAAGTACGGTAAATAGATGCCATATACATCCTCGCAAAACAACTGGCACGGAAACGTTGTTGTTTCTCCAACCTTTTCACCACCTTTCTCTCATCTTCCGTTTCGTTCGCGAAATCAAACGATCAGGCAGAGTATTACGAGGAGGAGACTGTCGTCGCGTTTCGAACACATATGCCACATTTCATCTTTAATGTGGACAATAATTATCACTCGCCCGTATACAAAGACATACTTTGCGTCATAATGTTTCTTCTCTTCTACACTAGTCGCCACTCGGGGATGTATTAAAGGGAAGCTAAGATAATTGCATGCCTCTTAGTGCGGTGTCGAGACCGTTTCTTGCAAATATAGCGCGAAAAGCACTTGCAGTGCGCACTTGTGAATGCATTTAGGAAAATTACGGTTTTTGCACTTTTAGTCGGTACTGTGTTCTTTGTTCTCCGAGAGATAGTTGCGCCTCAAGGGAGTGTTTTTAGAATTTCGAGACTAACGGGTGGATCATTAACATATTGTGAATAAGAACACACACACACACACACACACACACATATGTACATATACATTATGGATATGTAAAAGCGATTATTCTTAATATTATATATATATTATATTATATATAATATAATATTATATATATAATGTTTTTCTTTTTTTGTTAAAGAAAAAAGCAACACAGAATTATTTACAAATAAATTATACACGCAGTATGTTCGCAATATAGACTTTATTATTAGTTCTTTTATTACTATCCTTTTCCAACACAATATTAAATTAGCAATAAGTGAAAATGCTTTTAATCAGAGACAATAGCGCGATCGCGCGCTCCTCTCGTCACTTCAATACTATCCTCCCTTCCATCTCCTTCCGACTCCCAACTAAGCGGGCAACAAGGCAAAAGCTTGAAGTTTAGCAGCCCGTTGTTTCAACGACCTCTTACGAATTAAGAATCGGCTTAAATTATGAACGCCCCTGACTCGAAACGCGGCATTTGCATTTCAAAGAGGAAGCACCTCAACTTGAGCTCCGAACAATTTGTTCGCTCTCTTCTCTCTCTCTCTCTCTCTCGCTCTCCCCCTCTCCTCTCTTTGATGAGCGTTGGAAGTTCGAAGCGAAACGTGCATTAAGCAGAGAACATACAAATTGTATAAGTTTTCACAAATTTATTTATAAACGAGTTTGATTTTATCGCTTTGCCAGCAGATTTTTTTTTTAACGAGAATTGTTTAAAATTTTATACGAAAACGAGAGAGAAAGAAAGAGAGAGAAAGCGAGAGATTTAAATATTTCATAATCAAAAATAAAACTGCGGAACTGTCACGCGTCATAAAAAATATTATTATTATGTTTATAAACCTACGCGTGTTTTGTATACTTTAACATCTGAAGTAAGAGTGATATCCGTCTCAACAACGCGGAAAATTGCGCGGTAACAAGATACACATCGTGTTTTTATCGCGCTTGACGGAAATTCTTACAGCTTTGTCAAGACTTTGGGTGGGTCGCGTTGCGAAGTTACGGAGTTGCGGACTCTTTTTTCGAGTAATTTACGAGGCATGAAGTTTTAGCATTACAAAACAACAAGAGCCACCACTGCATCGCGGGGTTCCAGGCGTGCGATAATTGCCGCAGCCCGCTTTTATCTACAACTAATCCGCTTTGGGAAGAAAAATTCGTTCCCCGCGCGTGATTAAACACGACCCGCACAATCATACGCGTCTCGGTCCTATTTTGCTTCCTAAATCCTCCCAACTTGCCTGTCGTCGTTAATAAATTTGCTCTGGAGGCAAACATCACATCGTGCGGCGCATATACAATGCTTCTCTTTTTACGTTTTCCTTCTATATGTTCGCGACCGCATCGCTTCTCCACCATCGTGCGCTGCAGCGGTAAGTGTTCAATTTCACGCGCTTACGAACTACTTACCGCTGTTCGGTAGTTTTTTTTTCTCAAATGTGCTAAAAAGCTTGCGCGATACTGGGTCACTAGCGCGGCACTTAGCCCATTGTTCTTGTTACCGAGCAACGGTGGAAAACGCCAAAGCGCGCATTTAAAGCGCACGTTTTGGGAGCGGGCGAGCACGTAAACTCGCTGCTTAGCGACCATTGTGCCAACTGTGGTTGGTGCTGATTGCCGACCGTCTTAAAACCATTAGCCACTTTCGCAGGATGGAAATTCTATCCCTGCCTGTCCTTTCTCCCACTTCCCTGTACGTCTGTTCGTCCCGGCGGGTGCGATTATTTGAGCGCCCATACTTTATCCGGATTCGGAAAGACGGTCGGGAGCGTTTCCGCCGGAATGTTGGATTTCATTCCGCTATCCTGGCGGGCTTATTGGCAAGAGACGACAGTCGGTACACGTCCGCAAAGGCACGTGATCGTTATCCTTTTCTTCCTCTTATCCTGCACACTCGGGAGTCCTCCCTTTTCCATTCGTTCTTCCGTCGCGCACTCGCTTTTTTTTCACATTTCTCTTTTTCTCTTTTATTCTCTTGGCAGTCGGAAGTTACTACCAATCCCAGCAAAAATCTCTCATTCGCGCATTCTCATTTTCTGTCTTACTTTTTCTTTCTCCTTGTGATCAATATATGTTACAGTAGTTATAAGCATAAATTTCAGCCCGAAGATTTATACTGCGGAAAGAAATTATATTCTTTTCTCGCAAAAAAAGAAAAAAACAAAAGTACATAATAAAAACTTTTAAAAAAGGCAGCACAAGTTTATTAACGATTACACGCGAACTATAATAATACATATTTGCGTGGTAATATCATTTTATGTAATATTTTACAGAGTATCGCTCATTATATTTTCTCACAATCTCTAACAGGTTCAACTTCGCTGATGCTGAAGACGCGCGCGCGCGCGCGCTCAGTTTCAGAGAGCAACTCAGAAATCTTTGACTTGACAACTCGCGCGAGCCAATTGGAACGCGAGTCTTTCGAGTCAGAAAGTCCAGCGAGATCTATAGTTCCGGGCCAGGTTCTCGTGCGGAAGATCTCGGTCGAGAGACGTTCCGCCATGAGGGCGAGTTCGATCGTCGTCACGTCGTCGGTGCTAACCCGATAAGATTCGCGCGCTAGTTAGGCTCTTCGCCGGAATTCTCCGGTTTGACCTCGCCGCTTGATTTATGTCGTTGCTAAAGTTTTATCGTCCCGTCCATCAAACCGGCGATCGAATCCCGCAGGAGACATCCCATCCCGATGCTTTCCGCGAAGCGTCGAAATTCAATAGGTTTTGCGCGGGATCCGGAATGTTGTCGGAAGCCGCGCTTAATCCTCAGATGGAGACAAATTTACGTCCGCCGTCCCACTCATAAGTATAGAGCGCTATGGTCGACCGCAGATCTTTCTCTTTTTTTTCTTGTTTTTCCGATAGCATTCGTTCGCCATCATTTATGACCTTTTTTCCGAATTGATCGTAAGCATAATTCGTATCAAAAAAAAGCGTCGTACGAAGCGAATTCTATTTCGGGGGAACATTTCTCCAAGTGTCATCTTTTTTGTCCTCGATCATATGGGGGGCTTCTGGCTTATCGTCTTCCTCTTATTATCGACCAATCGATTGTCAATCGGCGTTGCCAATAATCTGCCAGGCTGAAAAATAACGATCTTTTTTGACAGAATTTCGATTAAAGTTATCGCGCGGAATGGGCGGCGTAAGTGAAGTATCACCTTCACAATTTGATCACCGCGCACGCACGCGTTATTGACAGCGAGGAACGCGCTTTATCATTTTTATGGGGCCGCGTAAGGGAACGGATATTGCGTATTACGATGAGAGATGCGAAACAATACGTGATCTGAAAGTAAAATAGACTAATCTGATGTTGTTTTGCGCGTCGAAATTTTCACTTCAGTGAAGCAACGGATCGGACCAATTAAATTCGCCATTTGTCTTCGCGTGCGGTAGTTGTCTCTGCTCCTCGTCGTAATCCTCGTCGTGGTTTTGGGAAAACTTTTCTCTTGAGAAAATGATGTTGCCCCGGCTCCTCGCGAGAATAAAGAATCGAAGTCGTTTTCTTCGCCACCGCCAAATTGGCCCGAAGCTTGTGTTCCCGAGCGGCTCGCGCCCGCGAGCCTCATAAATATTTAAATTTTAATGAACTTTACAGACCGTGTAGATTTAAATCGGGACTTCTCTGAAGGGAACTTTATTTGTGCCGCATAACGGCGACGCGAGATCGTTTTCGGCGGCAGACGGGCGAGGTCGTGTTCGATCGATTGGCAATAATTGAACAGCCGGAAGTATGTAGACAGCTCGCGATTTTATGCGGCTTTTAAGCTTTCGACCAGACGCAATAAGAAGCGAAGAAACGGAGGAAATAACGACAACCATCTTTGTCGGACACAATCACGTAGTTAAAGTTTTATATAAAGTTTTATTCAATCTATTTTCCTAGTGTTTATTCTCTTCTATTTTAACTTGTTTTTTTTTTATATTAAATACATAGATAATTGTTAAATGTAATTAGATACAAGTATAGATATAAATTTTTTTTGTATAAACGTTTATACGCTCTAACTTCTATGTTAGTAGAGAGAAAGAAGCTAACGAGAACACGTCTTGGGAAAACGTTAGGTGACATTTACAGTTAATAAAAATGCTCATAAAACCGAAAATTTACGACATTTCACGTGCAATGACCCAGCATATAAGATTTGAAATATTTTCCACATTCAAAAATTCAAACGAGCTCTCCTCTTCATTGCTTTTCTTGCATTATCGTAGATTACTGAGATAACAATAATGTTTGATTTTTATTCCTGATTTTCAGCTCCTCGCTGGCTCTTCTTTCGTTTAGATAGTTTTACTCTTTCTGGGATTTTCTTGAAATTTTCTCCTCGCAACGTGCTGCCAAGTATCAGAAAATTCAATCGACTCTCTCTTTGAGCCTTCGTTTTACGTTAGAATGCTTATAGCACGGGAAACGTTCTCACTAACGCGACAATCGCGCACATTTTATCCGCTCGAGAATAATTGAACGATTGATGAAAACAACGGACGATTCGTGTAGATTTGTAAAACTGTATCGATAGCTCGTGTACTTTCAGTACCAAAACCACATCGATAACAAATAATAACAGGGATAATCGTTTTCGCGTTTGAATTTTTTAAATATTCGCGATATTCGAAGAATTTATTGATGCGCATTTACTATGCATAATAATTTGCGTAAAAATAGTTTTGCGCTGAAATTAAAAAAATTGCAGTTATTTTATCAGTCAATACACAAATGTTTTTTAATCCAAATTCTTTCCATATTCGGTCTTTTGTGTGTGTCTTACAATGTTTAAAAAATTTATCAATATACATTTGCTCTGCATAAACTAATAATAATAATTTACGTAAAAATAATTTTGCCCTTAAATGAAAAAAATTGCTTTATTAATAGCTTAAAAAATAGTTTTATTAATAAATATCTATACAAACGCGGATAATATATCTATACAAATATCTATCAATACAAAATTTTTTAATACAAATTCTCTATGTTTGATCGTGTGTGTGTGTGTGTCCTAAATTTTTATTTGTACATTTATATGAAACTTTAATGCGTTGGAGAAGAAAGGAGTTTTTCTAACTTTTTTTTATTTAAAACATACTTATTTGTCTGTTAAAGAAAATGCCGGTCTTGGTTTCTACAAAACAAATCGGCGGAGCGGAAAAAACATTCGATCTTCCTAACCGCGATATTTCTCGCGATCATCGGATCACTTTGAGTTAACGGCCTTGACAAAGTGACGAGCAAACTCGGACAAAGCGGCGTTAAGGAAAATTCGAAACGAATGTTCTTGACGAAGGTTCGAGACGTTCTCGCTCGAATCTGTACGTGTGTGTGTATGCGCGCGCATGTTACGCGTGCCTAACCGACAGTGAAGAAGCATTACCGATGGCGTGCCTGCTTTTGCAATATTGAGCTACCTTCGGGGTATACATCGTAATTAAAGCACTGAATTATTCGCCGACTTGTTAAAGCCCGGGGTGCGAACGTCGTTAGCGCCTCGGTGAAGACCAGCGCGCGAGAGCGCCCGTGACGTAAACAGCCCCAGTACACCCCGAGTCGTGAATTATACGCCCGTCTGACCGTCTCGAGCGGATTCTCTCTGCCTAGTGTCAATATTATCCGAAACTCGAGGAGGAGATTCCCTTTTCCGACAGTACAGACGGCCAACCCACACCTCCGTTAAAGTAAAATGCCTTTGTCTTCCGTTAGAACCTGTTTCGTTAGAGCGGATCTCCGGGGAATTCGGAGATGGTTTAGTAGCGTTAAAGTGGACGCCGCGCGCGCGCGCGTTTGCCTCTTAATAATTCATCGGCGGGAATATAGTTGTTGATGATTTAAACGCGATTCTATTTGGCCGACGTCTTTATGGGAAGTAAACTACATGTCGGAATGACAATTATCGGTATAACTCAGGTTACCATTCGGAAGATACCGAGCGGCGATCCAGGACACGCGAGATAACGTCTGACACTTCGGAGCCACTAAATTAATGTGGGATTTATGCGAGCACGGAGCATCCGTTGTCGGGGATTGACCGTTAATAACATCCGATTATTTGATCGGAATTGCATTAATTATCTGCGATTCGCAATAACAATATTAATTATCCACGTATCGGAATTCATTTCTTTCCAGGTATATCTATCATTGAAATGACGATCGCAATGTGTTGCGCGTGTATATCTAATAATGTAAGTATAATCAAGGACACAAGCACAGTCGCGAGAAGAGTGCGATCAAATTAGTACCATTTTACATTTCGTTGTTCCGGCAATATTTTTTTCGCGCGAATCGACGGGATACGTCCATTGCAACGCGTGTCAGGTGGGAGAAAAATTATTATAGGAGACGCAGCAGTAAAACGAATTAAAAGTGAATTTCCATAATAATTAATCTCCGGCGTGATAGTTTTTATTAATGAAACGTATGTACACGGCCGTCCCCTCGTGCGCATCGACATTAATTCACGGCTACGGGAGAGACGATGCCCGATGTAAACAGCCCGATGTGAAATACATGCATGAAACACGTTCTCGCGCAGCTCGTTCGTTCCATTTTCTCTTTCCCCGTCGTGTTGCTCCTGTCTCTCATTCTCTTATTCGGTTCTTCTCTCTCGCTCTCCATGTCTGTCACTGTTGCTCTTTCCAACCTTTCGCGTGTCAATATTGTCCGAGAACCACCCCAGTCACTGTCGGTACTTGGTTTCGTGCGTGTCAGGAGTGAAAAATGAGCTGGCATTTTTCTCCGGTGAAAAAAAAAAATACAGAAAACGATGGAGTTTTTTCTCTGCTAGCATAAAAAAAATTTTTTTTTATCACACTCCGCGTACATAGATTTTTAAGTAATATTTATAAATTGCAACCTGCGTTGCGCCGCGAAACATCATCTGCGACGGATAAAAACCGAAATAAAGCCAGAGAGAGAGAGAGAGAGAGAGTTGCGAGAGCGTGCGCGGAAGTTTCACGCTCGCGTTTCCATGTTTCAAAAAAACAAAAAGAAATGCACCATGAAGAAAACACGTAGTCTGTTTTTTCTCTTTTAAAAGAGGTATGTACGAGTATGTACTTCAGTGCATAAATAATAAAAATTACTGATCAATATTCTTGCTTTCGTTAATATCTGCTTAATCTAACTATTGATCAATAACGTGTTCCTTTTGATAGGATTTGCGAGATTCAAGACTGACAGCGCGCTCAAACTTTATCTACAATTCATTTAACAGACCAAGCAAAATACGGAAACTTTGGTCGCACGCTTTGGCCGACGCAATTTCGAGTTTCGTGGGAATGGCGAGCGGTAGACCGCCCGCACTTTAAATAATTATTTTATCGCAGAAGTGACGCGAAAAGTACACAAAGGCGCACTTCGAAGTTGCATTCTCGAATCGGGAGTTTGTTCCAATCGCGAACAGGCATCGCTGCAATTTAATCGCGTATAGGGTAACTGCGGGATTTGAGCCGCGCCGGGTTTTATGCCGCATAGAGCAGAAAAAATAGAAGAAGTGATGATAATTACTGCGTGCAATTACTTTGTTATGTGCCTTTATGTTATATTAGTATTGTGTTGTGATTTCATCTGTTTATTGTTACAATTATCGAAATTAT
>QVOB01016186.1:0-19998 GCA_014839585.1 Pseudomyrmex concolor
AATTTTCTTTGGATATTTCTACCAACTATTACATTTTTAACTTTACTAGGTTTTATCAAGATTTTGCTGCGTGTACTTAAAGATAAAAAATTTTGTCCCCCCCCCCTTTTTTTTTTTTTTTTTTTTTTTTTTTTTTTTTACATGGGGGAAATCCTTTATGGATACCCCGGCCCTGAGGGAATAAGGCCGGGATTATGTGGGACTCCCGTTTCTTTCCCGCAGAAAAGAAGTGGTTTACCCACTAAAACCCACCATGGTGTGCCTAACCAGCCCATTAAGAAGGAGAGCTCCGGAATCCTCTGTGAGACTTTACCAGGACCCTCCCTCGGGCGTACACATTCGGAGGGGAGAAGAACCTCCCTTCTCTCATTTTGCATAACTGGCGATAGGAGGGACACACGCCACCGCGTCGCCTTATCTCAGGACTGCGTGCAGGATAAGCCAGGGCCCCCACCCTGACCTGTCACGGTCCCCGAGAATAGTTGAAACCATTTTCGAGAAGGTCGGCCCCTTCCCGGGGCTACCGCCGTCTCTTCTAACTTTTCCTACCTAGGCGGAGGTCTGACGAGGGAGCCGGCTTCCCCAACGCCACACCGCTTCAGTCCGGCCGACGTTCCCCGGCGGAGAGTCATTGCTGACTTTCCCGGGGGACTTAGTGTCAGCCGGGGTTTCTCGCTATTTGGCCAAGGGGAGGTGGCCGAATGGTGGGCCACCGCCATCCGCCCGGGCTCTCCCGTGCCGCCGTCTCTTCTGTCAAGTGGACGAGGGAGCCTTTTCCGCTCCTTCTCGGCCGTCTCCTTCCGCGACATTACTCTCTCGCAAAAAAAGGCGACCGCTGCCACTTGGCCTCGCCCCTGGAAGCCAGTGCCCGCATAACGGCTTCCAGGAACAGATCCGCTCCGATTTGATCGACCAGCCCTCTTGGCGCTCCTCGTTTCACTCGAGACACTCTGCCAGAGTGTGTTGCGCCGAATCGCTGGCCGATCCGCACGTGTGGCACTTTGCCGTCGGCTTTTTCTTAATTCAACACAGGTACTCACTAAAACACCAAGTCCAGTGAGCACCTGCGTCACGCAGTAGATGAGCCTACCGTTCAGCCAATCTTTTGAAAGACCGAACGGCCTTGACGACCCTCTAGACTTAGACGGCCACGCGTGGCTCGTTCAGACGCTGTTTCTACGAAATTTCTCACGAAACAGTTGTCGTCAAGGCCTGACGCCTCGACTCTTCAACTGTCTCGTCAAGGCGGAGTCTCTCCAAATCTCCAGGCAGTAAGGCAACCCGGCGATGGTATCTCGCCGAGTACATTCTTGCCAGAAGATCTAGGGGATACCCAAGACAACCGCCGTCTCGTGGGAGAGATGGTGCGATACCCGCGGATTACGTGGATGGCAATTACGCGTTGCGCAGCGCGGACCTGTCCAAAACTACCGCGCGTCTGCCACCGCGGCATCCGCTCACACTCCTGACACCGCCTCAACTCGTCCGACTTCATCCTCGAGAAGAGCGACCTCTCCTCGGGGAAAAATGTGGAACTTCACGATTTTTGCGTGTCATTCTTGCGCAAGGTATGCTAATCTTCTGTGTATCATTCTAAGTTTAGTATATGTACTGCCGAAGCAAGTACATCGTTTTTTTCTCTTGACATAAGCTATTTTATCTTGCTCAGGACAAAGAAAGCATCTAAAAGCGTTTTTTTTTTTTTTTTTAACGTGGGGGAAATCCTCATGGACTCCCCTTACCTCGAGAGAGGCAGGGATAGTGCCGGACTCTTACCGACTAAAACCCCCACGGTGTTCTTTCTTTTGGGCGCAGAAGGGACGCCGTAGGATACTACGCCGAAAGATATTCTTTTTCCAGCGTCTCCTCTCCCAAGTGCCTCGCTTTCGCTCCTCACGGGAACCTTTTTGAGGTCTTCTGATCGTCCTCTGGCTTATGTTGGCGAGGGATGGGAACATCACATCCCACGCCAACTCTACTCAGATACTGCATGAAAATCCAGACATGGGCTCAAATATTTTTTTAAATTAAGTTATAATATCATATTTGATTACTTGAAATGTCATAGAAATAGTATATAACTCTCATTTACAAAATATTGTTACAACTTACACGTAAAATAACCATAAATCTAACGAGTTAGACAATCCTAAATTTCCATCAATTTAGTTGTTTATATTCAAAATGGTATATTTTTTTCAACTTTGTATATTGTCACACTAACGTTTTTTACAACAAATGTATTATTTTTGGCTTTAAATAAATCCATATTTGTAAAAAATATGGATAGTACAATAATTTACTGTTTGACAATTAATTATATAAAAGTATTAGAACACGGCCAATACGAGATAAAACCTGATGTTCGGGTTAAAAAACTTCTTAAATCAAAAGTACACAAACGTTTCGATTCCGGTTAGAATCTTCTTCAGTGTGAATCAAGGATAAGGGCAGGAAAAACTCAATAATTTCAAACGCTCATGTTCAGGTGCCTAAGGTAAATTCCGCTATTCGCGAACTGGAAAACAAGTATCGCAACAAAGTCAACACCTCGGCAGCAACTGACAGACTGTGTGCGGGTGTTGACTGTGTTGCGATACTTGTTGTCCAGTTCGCGACTAGCGGAATTTACCTTAGGCACCTGAATATGAGCGTTTGAAATTACTGAGTTTTTCCTGCCTTTATCCTTGATTCACACATTCCTTGAAGAAGATCCTAACCGGGATCGAAACGTTTGTATACTTTTGATTTAATAAGTTTTTTAACCTGAACATCAAGTTTATCTCGTACTGGCCGTGTCCTAATACTATCATATTTCACGAGAAGCAACATACAATTTAATTATATAAAGATTTAAAAAAACTCGGATTTTTAAATTATTATAATTAAGTTACCCTTTATAAAAAAAAGTCTTATAATATTTTAAAATGTAACTTGTTATATTTTATTAAAGAGACTTTCTATTTCGTAAAATGACATATTTTAGCTGCAATAAGTTGCAATCTTGAAAGATACATCTATTTTTTGCAAAAAAGATCCCGTGATTCTATTACGTTTCAGCTGGTTATGTTCCTGTTATATATATAAAGTGTAAATGTTTTCCGCAATTTTATGTTTTATTGATTTCTTTTTGATAATTATGGGCACATTAAAAAATACAGATTTATTTATATTTTTTTATATATTGTTTAAGAAATGTAGATTCTATTTATAACTTATAAAGAATAATTGTTCGACTTCGTTATAGAAATATCCCATTATTTTGGAATTTGAAATTCTTTATTGAACCTTCATTATTATATTTTTGAAAATGTTGTAATGTTCTGCATAATTTCTTTTATCGCGTAGAAGCGTTATAACAAAATGATAAATGTTTTTTATTTTTTCGAAACTTCAGATTTTAATAAATTAATATTTACTCTTTCTACAACAAAGTTGATCACTTGTTTTTTTATAAGATACAGAAAAATTTGAAGCTTTTAAGAAAAGAATAAATTTTTATTTGTTAATGTTGCCATATTAATCAAAGAGAAATTAATAAAATATAAAGTTGCAAGAGAAAGTCGCATCATATATCATGTGTGTGAGAGAGAGAGAGAGGAGAGAAAGAAAGAGAGAGAGAGAGCGCGAGTGAGTGAGTGAGTGTAAAGATATGAGTGTTTATAATAGCATTTCTATTGTTTGAGAAACATATCTTGTTTTATCTTTTTATTTTTTTCGGTCTTAAATTCGAAATTACGGGATCAGATAAAACTAAAAGATAATGTAAAATGTCTTCATTTGTTTTTCTTTTGTCTATTTTTCTCATATCTTTACACTCACTCATTTACTCGCTCTCTTTCTCTTTCTCACACACACACATACGCGCGCGCATACACACACGCACACGCACACGCACACACATACACGCACGCACAAATGCAAAATGCAACCTTCTCGTAGTATATATATATATATATATTAGTTAATACTAATGTCGGCAATAGCCGCTTATTTATAAAAAAATTCTTATTTACTGCAATGTTACATACAACATTGCAATTTTTTACATTGCTAAGGAACACACTTCTAGATCATGTATGCATAATTATTTCGTTTTTCTTATATTTTGTCTCTACAAGTGCAATATCCGCTTTTTCCTATGTTTTGATCCATTGTACATCGTGTGCAGGATCGGATGAGGGCCTCCTTTAACCGCCAACGACCATAGTGTCAAACGGCCCGAAGGCCGAACGCCACCCCTCGATTTAGTGCCTCTACACGGAATAGACACAAATTGCATCCCGAGCAGGAGAACCCTTCCATTCTTAAGCGAGCTCTCTCTCTCTACACACTTTGACGAGAGAGGACTCGGTTTCTTTCTTTTGGCTCCGGAGGCCCTCCCAAGGAGCGCAGCGAGCGCTATCTAAGAGCGTGACACAATCCGGTTTTATGATCTGTCAACTTTTATAACAGACTTTTGATGAGAATAAATTTTTGTCTATTTAGGAAAATTTTAATTGCTAATGTTCAGGTAACAGATATAGACATATTGTTAAAGTTCGATAAACCAATTATATCAAAGTATGTAAAGAAAGATCTGCTAGAATCTTATTTAGAACGTTCGAGAACAAAATAAACTAAACTTTTATTTAAAAAAAGACAAAAAAAAAACGAGAATAGAATATCCGTGAAATTATTATTATTTTCATACAATATCTATCTCTTTAATGTTTTGTTCTTGAACTATAAATTTGTGTTTGTACATAAAAGTACCCAAAAAGACAAAGTACTATTCAACGCTCAAATTTCAGTTTTTAGTTGCGTCTGTTATTTTTTTTCGTGCTTCGGAAAAAGTTCACATTTGCAATTTTCTCTTTTAGCTATTCTCTTTTAGCTATTCTCATTTTTGTCTCGTAGAACCACTATGTGGATTATAATGAACACCAGCAGTGCTTTCAACGATCGGTCGATTCACATAATTAACGCAGGTTGTCTTTTATTTTTATATATATATATTTGGCAGTACAAAAAATCGTGTTCTTTTACTGCATTTTCTGCTTTTTCTTTTTCTTCGCTATATACGTACGCAGTTTTGCAAGTCTTATTAAGTCTTGCCAAATGTAAAAAACATAACATTGATCTTGACAAAACGATGAAAAATCGTTTGAGATCGTTTTGGCTAGATTTTTTAATACATTTATATCTCGATTCTTATCTTTTGGTAAGAAAAAAATCTTTTTTTTTTTTTTCAAAATTTATAGAGCTCTCGAGTTATCTGAAAATGAAATTGCTAAGTGGCGACTTGTCAATTTTTATCATTTTGAGCGTGTCTTTCTACAAGCTGTAAAATCATATCATTTTAAACTATGCAATATATTTTTTCTACTTTTATATACAAATATAATTACTTCTCTAATAAAAGTATTATCACAGAGCCGAGAAAATTAATGAACAAAATCGTAAATAATAATCGTTAAAAAAAAATTAAGTACTATAAAAAATTCGATTAGTTTGAGGTAATAATATTCGTTTTCAATAAATAGTAAGTAGGAAAAATAAAAACAATTGAGTATATACCTATTAATTTTTTTTGAAACTTTTGTGTTAAATTCTGACGTTCCCCTAACCCTATTCCGTTGAAATATCCAAAAATGTTTTATATAGTGTAAATATATTATCGCACAAACATCTATGTGTGTCACAAATTATATTAGCCTAGGGTTTTATTTTTTAAATATTAAAAACCCCAAGCCAATATCTTTGTTTAATTTTTTTTGAAGGAACTGATAAACAATACTAAATGCATAAATTACTAGTTTAAAAAAAAAAAAGATTTGAGTGAACTTTGCGATCGCTCGATTTGTTATGTACGCGTTTATATAGAATTTATAATAAATGCAACACTGTATCTATATATACATATATATGTATATATATGTACACTCACTTGCAAAAAAAATGGGCCACCTAACTTAAGCACAACTTTTTAACATTTTTTAATAGCAAATAACTTTGCAACAAATTATTGTAGCGAGATAAACAAAAGCTCAAATTTAAGCTACAACATTCCTCTTAACAACCAAAAAATTAAACTGGAGTTACGAACAATATTTTACAAAATAGCGGCTATTGAAAATAGATTGTGAAAAACGGGAAGAAAACTTTTGTCTTTAAACTGTTGCATTAATCAGAAGAATTGATTGTCTAATACAAAATTGTTTGAGTTTTAAAGCTTATTTCTTTCCAAACAAATCCGTATTTGAAACATTTTTCTACGATTTTTTTTGACAAAAGGTATACCGTTTTAAAGAAAAATAGACAAGAAGAATTTCCAAATTTGATTAACAGTATGCCTCAACGAATAAACGAATTGCTAAATGTTAGAGGAGGCAATACGCATTATTAAACACATACAGACACACATGCGCAACACATATACACGCAACACACATTATTAAACACATACACATACACACACATACGCACGCATGATAAACATATGGTAATTCTCAACAAATGTTTTTTATTTTAAAAAAAGCATTCTTTGTAAATCATTTTATTGTAGTAAAATAAAAACAGTTTTAAAAGGTAGAGTTTATACAGTTTTAACAGTTTAACAGTTTTAAAAGTTACAGTTTAATTTCATTTTTGAACAAGTTTTTCACGATAATTTGTTTCTGAATTGCAGATTTTACAAAAAAACGATGTCTATTTTTCTTTAAAAAAAACAAACGGTGTAACTTTGTCAAAAAAAATCGTAGAAAAATGTTTCAAATACGGATTTGTTTGGAAATAAATGAGCTTCAAAACTCATACAATTTTTTCATCAAGCAATCGATTCCTCTAGCCAATGCAACAGTTTAAAAACAAAAGTTTTTTTTCCGTTTTTCACAGTCTATCAATAGTCGCTATTTTGCAAGATATTGTTTGTTGTAACTCAAGTTTAATTGTTTGGTTGTTAAGAGGAATGTTTAAGCTTGAATTTGAGCTTTTGTTTATCTTGATACAATGATTTGTTGCGGAGTCATCTGCTATTGAAAAATGTTAAAAAGTTGTGTTAAAGTTAGATGATCCATTTTTTTGCAAGTAAGTGCACATATAATAAGCTATACTTATGCGCATATCTCGGTGAGTCTCGTGTGTATATACATATACACATTGTTTTATATATGAATTATTATTTACACATTCTGAACCGTCCAACAAGAAACAGAAAATTATATTCCTGATCTTTTTTTCATCGCCATTTCACTTAAAATTATATCTGTCGCAACCGTTTTTTTGAGCCGGTTGCTAGAGAACATTTATAAGCTGTATAAGTTCTATCTACATAGTTGTACATCAACGATCAAAATGAGAACTGAAAAGCCACATGTAAAGCCCAAAATACATATTGCAACGTGTTGATTCTTACTTGTATCTTTTTCGTTGTGTGAGATCGAGAGTTTGAATTGTATATATATACTGAAATAGATTTATTAGAAAGAAAGGTAGAACTAATAAAAAGAAAATTTCGTACATATGTTATTATAATTATTCGGTAAAGTACAATAACTTATAATCAGGTTGACAGAGAGAGAATCTCACAGGTGCTTTCATATTTCTATCCTCTTCTACTTTTTGTAAAATAAAACCAACAAAAAATACGATAGAATTCCTGTATCTCTCTTTTATCTCTCAAATTTTTATGCAAATTGTTATTCTCTATTTCGTCACTTCTCGTGCTTATCATTTCTTTGTTCTACATTAAGTATCACTAATTTCAATCACATACATGCATACACACATACACACACAGAGAGAACAGAATACAAACACAACAGAAACATTTTTTTACTTTTTTTTGCATCAAAAAGAAAAACGCTACAATGTGTGTGTGTGTGTGTGTGCGTGCGCGCGCGCATACAGGGTGTGTCTGATGATGAAACGGTCAGTACATTTTTCTCGAAAACAGTTAAAGATAAAGGAAGACATCTATTATCAAAATTGTAGAACATAAAGGGAACATACATAACATGGTGACCTCGAATGACTTTAAATATGTTTTTTTCATATTATCAATCAATAATTTTTTTTTATGGAAAGAGGTTTTTTAATTTTTGAGACACCACTCAACTGAACTTAATAACTTTTATATTAGCTTAGTAAAGTATTTTTCAAAAATTCAATCGTTGTTGAGATATTATAAAATAATTAGTCAAAATAAAAAATATGACATAAATCTTTTTACTAAAAGCTCAAAATGTTAACTATGTTCCAGACATGCTTGTAATCTTTGTGGAAAGCTTGCTTGAAGAAAAAGTTAAAAAGTTCGCTTATTCAACGTTCCACTACCTGAAGAAATATGATAGAAAGAATAAGAAATATTTTTTGCAAAATAACTGTTCACAAGACTTAGTAGATATTCAAGTAAGCTTTCCACAAAGACATGTCTGCAATAACATAGTGAACATTTTGAGTCATAGTGAACACTTATTGTAATAGTAAAAAGATATGTTTCATATTTTTTATTTTGACTAAGTTTGTTTATATTTCGACAACGGTTGAGTATTCGAAAAATACTTTATTAAGCTAATATAAAAATTATTAGGCTCATTAAGTATTATAGCCAAAGTGATTCAAAAGTATCCTTTCCCATAAAAAAAAAAAAAAAAAACATTTTTGATTAGTAATGTAAAAAAATTAAGTCATTCAAGGTCACCATAGTATGCTCCTTTAATATCCTACAATTTTAACTTTTAAACGGCCGCAAGAGCCCCTTTTTGGGCTTCATATGTATGTTATTAATATGCATGATTTTTGGAAAAAAAAAAAAAAAAAAAAATTAAAATACTATTTCAATAAAAAAATACCGGCCGTCTAATTAATGTCTTTTTCTATCTCTAACCGTTTTCGAGAAAAAACTGATCTTTTTATCAGATTCACTTTGTGTGTGTATGTATATATGTGTATGTGTGTGTATATACACGCGCATGTGTTTAGCAAAAGTGTTTCTTAAGAGAAACAAAAAGAAAAATAAAAAATGTTTACGTATTCTCTTTCGCTACATCTTTCTATTTGTTTTTGTTTTCTTTTATGTTTATACAAATTAAATTATCTTACAGAACACTTTGCAATATTTTTTTTACTACATCCATATTATTTAGTACATCACGCGGCACATATTGTGGATTATAAAATAAAACACTACAAAAACAAAAAAATATACGAATGTGTATAATATAAAAAACACCAGAAATCACGAAAATATGATGATTTCTGCGCGAATCAGACTTTGTGCATTAAAAACGTATACAAATCGTTTACAATTACATGACCTCACATTTTTTTCAGCCTTTCCGTCTCTCTTATATTAGTATTTATTAAAGGTTTTACATCAATAATTTAGAATTGTCAGCAGGCCGATACGAACAATGATGATAAATATGAGACTGTACAGCTACGCTGTGTGGCTACATGTAGTACCTATGTTTTGCAATTATATCCTTTACGTTTATAAGAAAAAGATTTAGTGCTTCTGATACGAGAGCGTTAAAAATGCAACGAATTTTTACGTTACAGAATTAATAGAAAGTTTTTAACTAAATGCAGTCGATTTATTTTCTCTGGCCGATGACACTAAACGCACATATAATCTTAATTATACATAATTAATTATAAAAGAAAAATACATAACATATAAGAGAATACTTAGAATCGGAATTAGACTCGCCAATTATATATACTTATACAATATAATAAGCGACTTAAGCATAATCAAAATTCCAGCAACTTATCATATAAGTATGCTACTATGCATGTTCAAAAATCATTGATGTTTTTTATTTTGCATATTGCTGATTTATTCAAATTTGAATTTACAATGCAAGAAATAGATAATACAATTGGAAGGACCTTTAAAATGATTTTAATGTCTCTCTTTGTCTACTGTTATTGCGGTTCTTCCAGTTCACGAGATCAAGCGCGACCAATTACCCGAAAGCTTTCTCCATCATCTTATTTACTTGCAGATTCGCGCATTTACGAGAAAATATTAATACAAATAATAAAATTAATACATCATACTCTTTTTTTAAATGTCCAAGTCTCTGCTCAATGCGCAATTTTTAAACAAAAAAATTTCGTTAATATAATTTACTGTTAAAAAAAAAAAAAAAAAAAAAAAAAAAAAAAAAAAAAAAAAAAAAAAAAAATTTTTTTTTTACAAATTTGTCTTCTATTTCATCAACAAAGTTTCGAAATTATACTGTGCGAGCAGAGATTTAATAAACAGAAATTGACATGTTAAAAAGATAGAAATGGCGATTGGGTAAACGATTGCGCCACGAAAAAAAGATAGATAATAAACGATCTAGAAATAACAATATGTAAAATAAAGATATAAGAAGCTAGGAATATAAATGTAAAATTTAAGTCTAAAATAATAAAATGGTATAATAGAATATTATTAAAATTTGTAAATGTGTATTTTTTTAATTGTATGTTGCTTCTCATGAAATATAACAGTATAAGAGAACGGCCAATTTTTAACCCGAACATCAGATTTCATCTCGTATTAACCGTTCCCTTATACTGTCGTATTTTTTTTAAATTATAAATTATTCAGTTTTGCTATGTGTGTTTGTAATATATATCAAGCGTATTCTGTAAAGAAAGAAAAGTTTTGTTTTCCAAGTTTGTGAAAAATAAAATATATGTAAAATATATGTATTCACGTACCAATCTATATACTGTATTATGTTTGTAACATAAAATTTATTGATGAACATATGAATGTCATATTCCTTGCATCTTAAATCTCATTTTATATCGCATTCTGTCGAGTTTAAAGCAATATGCGTTGACTACAAAAAATCAGAATCAGAATGCGTTGATTTTACAGTTGATAGCTCCTTACAAGTATGGCACTGAGGAGCTGTCTCAGTGAAACTCAGATCAACTTAAAAAGATAAAACTTTTCAGAATCCACCGTATAATCACACATGTCCTGTTTTGCATATTTTGTTTGGCAGTGCCTTATGTTTTGCGTGCTCGACGAATTTTGGCAGTGCGCGACATGTGAGCGCTCGGAGGATATCGTCGATTGCAAGGAAGCAATCTCTTTTTGTTGGTTTTAAAGTCTACATATAGGGAATCTCTTTATAAATATAAATTAACGTATTAAATTTCATCAATGTGTGTCCAAATCAGTTTTTTTTTTAATGTTACTAAAATTGTTTCTAACAACGACGATATACACTCGGAGAATATAAATACAGAGAACAACAAACAGTACGGCTAGGCCATGTGTATATGTAAAAGAAAAGAGCCGACATATGAGATTATTAGAAGCACGCTTGTGCAGAAATAGATACTACGTTAATCGCGCGTCGTTAAAACGACGAAGATGGCAGTGCATAATTTTGGCAGTGACGCGTTTCAACTAATTTTTTCTTTTTTCTTTTTTTTCGGATTCAATATATTCTCGATTTCTTTTCGAAAAGAAAGCAAGAGAATCCACTACTACGTTTACCGTCGTGTACATGTGAATGTCGCGAGAACGCTATGCTTGATTGAAAATACAACAAATATAGAGAGATATCCTTTTAGGATACCTTTCGGTGCTCGCGCGAGTAACTTTTATTTTAACGGTGACGAATGAGTTCCGCGGTTGCGAATACAGGATTCGTGTAATTATATATTCGTTACGTATATCATTTCAACTAAGTATTTACATTTACAACTCGCGTATTCGCTTTGTATTTCGTGACGCGTTGTACACGGAATATTTTCGCGTAAGCAGTTCGATAAATGAGTTCGACACGTTCTTGGAACCGCTTTTCACGAATTTATCGTCGCCCGTTAGCTAGAGAGATCTATTCGGTTATACACTTACAATCGTACTTTATAATAATAGTAAGAATAATTAATCGGTTTATTATTGTAGCTCTTTTAATTATAATCGTATTGGCAGTGTTTCTTAGCTGGTGTAATAACGTGCCGTCTTTGTCTGTCTTGTCTGTGTGTTCCATACATCACCATCTTGCACTCACACTCAATCTCACACATCTATTCTCTCATTTATTTCAGTTTTTCTCTCTAATCATTTTCATTACTTAATCTCCTTTTTGCGAAGTTTAATTTACATGAACCAATATATTCGTTACGTATGCATACGCGTGACATTTTCGACGCTGCAAAGAGCATGAAGACATTCTCTGTAAAGATTACCAAATTACGATAGCGGCGAACGTCGCTTTGTTCTTATATTCATTCTCTTCCTCAATAATTGCATGTGAAATATAACACAGCCTTTGTAATTTACTCCTTTTGAGAGGAACAGCTCATCAGTTGCAGTCGTACAGCATGTTTAACTACTCTCATTTTCCTTTTATTGGATTAGCATTGGTGGACGAGTGTACGCCAACATGCTGCGCGAGACTCAGCAGAAAGATAAAATTAACGCGACGATGTTAAGTATATTCGAACATGTTTAGAGGATGCGGAATCGAGGTAATATGAATATTTATGATAATTTGAAAATGTCTTGCGGCAGCCATTTTAAAATAATTATATCTTTCTTTTTAAGTTTTTGTTTTGTACATTATCTCTCCAACCTGCAAAAGGTAGTAGAGGAACTTAATTCTCGATAGAAATCTCGAATAGCGTACATGTTGTTCGATTATTCCGCAATCTTTCAATTTCATGCCGAGCTCACAAACCTGGAAGAGACTGTTTATCCTACTCAGGGAAATAACGGCGGTTTCGGAGCAACGTCACTCTCGATTTCTATTTTTCTCATTCACACTCTTTTTGTGTCATTCATACTTTCTCACATAATTAATCTATTCTCGCTCCGATTTACTTTCGTCTATCGATATAGTTTTCTGCATCCGTTTTACGATCTTTTTCTCTTCTCGTGTCATATCATACAACGACGCGCGAGTTCCTATCGAGTTGTAAATCGAGGTAGACGCATCTTCTTTCACTCTTTCTCTTTCTCTCTTTCTCTCTCTCTCTCTCTCTCTCTCTCTCTTTCTTTCTCTCTCTCATTCTCGAGGCATCGTCAAAGATCACAAGAATGCCATTTGGTTCCCAGAAGTGCCAAGAGGCCGATGTTAGATATTAAATGAGTCCTAAGGCCACCAGAGTGATTATTCCTTATAAATTGTTAACTACCGCTTAAACATTTTGTTTGTGCATTTTCTCTCGATTTTCATTGGCAAAACAAGCACGTAAGCTCCTCTTAGAGCTTTCTCTTTTTTCTTTTTTATTTTTTTAATTTTTTGTTCTCGTCTATCATCACTACCGCCATGTTTATCGCGCGTCAAGTTTTGAAATTTCAAACGGCGATACAAGACGGTACAAAACGTATCCACGGTGAGGCACTTTCGAGGCCCGGGCTTAGCTCTTCCGGGAGCGACGAGCTTCGGAATATGCGAGGTATTCGTGGCACAGATCCACGTAAACTTTGCGCATTAGCAGATGTAACTATCAATGAAAGATGACGAAGAGTATGATCATTAACAACGCAGCGCTCTTTCGCTCGACTAAATGAGAAGGGGATCGTATCCCTCTCCGTTGTTCCTTTCATTCCTATCGCTAACTGTGTACTACTCGGGTTTACATTTTCAATTTTATTATATCTCTCTTGCGCGATATACTTCTCTCACTGCAATTCTCTTATCTTCTAGTCAATCTGGGATCTGTAGACATTGGTCGTTCTCCTAGATTAGGTAGTTATTTTCTAAGCAATATCTCTTTCGATACAATTCGGATATTTTAAAACTGTGGTCTTTGTCTTCACTCGACCAGGAAGCATGGGCCATACGTTCTGCTTTTATTATCAGCAGTATTATTCTGTTCTTTTCTAGGAGTGTTATGTGTGCTCGAATGATCAACTCTAATATTCAACTGGTCGACTGACATTATCACGAGTTCTTTACCGGTTTCCGACGCTGTTTTACATGCGTTGTAGGTGGCGTGCGACCACTTATCGCGGGATAGAGAGCCAAAATAACCTCTTCCGGGTTAATGGCAACTGCTTTGCGAATATCTATGTACTTCGTGATTTGTACTTCGGATTCTAGTACCCATTCGTCCGGTTCTCTGTGAAAAAAAAAACATAAGCGTTTGAATATTATGCGTCATGCCAATTAGAATTTATGTTTTATACGAAACTTACATATCTAGCGGATGCCACCGCAGTAATACCTTTGTCCGTCCGTCTAATTCAACTCTCTTTCCTACAATCTAGAAAAGAAATTTTGTTGGAGTGAATTCCTTATCTAAATCAGAGATATGCATAAAATACATTGCATAGAGAAATAATTACACAGTCTAACTTACTTTGCTAGTTAATACCATCGAGTTTCCTGGTGTTTCCTGTAATCGCCCTTGTGTCCTCGATGCCGCTAGTCCCTGCAGTCTATGCTGAAGACCTTCCATTATGCTTGCGTCGAAGTAATCAAAACGTTTTGCTGTATAAAGAATCAATCAATTTTATTAAATACTTATTACATCAAAGTAGGCTGAGACTTCACAAAAATAGCACTATCATGATACTTCAAAGTATTATAAAAAAAGGCAACTTTAGAAGTCGTAAAAAAGAGACTTGTAACACAACTCACCAGACCGAGGTTGTCGTCTGTATCTAAGTTTCTTGCTATTCTTTCTAACGAGTTTGCCGCCGTTTTCACAGCTGCGCCGTCCATTATTGTTAGTAGTTTCTGGTTGATTGAAGTGATTATTTACGTGCCTTTCGAGGGCCGTCTGCAAACAAATGTGAACTTACAGTCGATTTTCAGAACTTACAAAAATCAACAGTTGTCGTGATAACGCGCACATTACCTGCGAACTAAATCTGCAACCGCAACCTTCAACGATACATCGGAAGGGTTTGTTGCCGCCATGAGACATAACGTGCCTTTCTAGCCATCGTCGAGAACACGAGGTCCTCCCTTGTACCTTGCATCCCTGCCAATGGCAGACAAAATTGTCGCTACCAGTTTGTGTGTTGATATGCGCAGACTGGAAGAATAATAATACAAAATTATAGATAAAAGTAAAAATTAGATACTTATACTTAAAAGATTTGATACATTACAACAGTTTTTTCTTTTGTATACCTGTAAATGTTCCAGGAGACCACCTACAGCCTCAAAACTTGCTTCGCATTTGTCCCAGCGACAGATTCCGCTATCAGTGGCTTGCGATCTGTCTTTTTCGGGTTCTCGTGCTGGAAAGCGGATAGTAGTGGGTGTCGAGAGAATAGGGGACAGCGACTGCTTTGATTCGCTACTCCGCGAGTCCTCTTCGTCCACGTCAACATCGTCTTCGTCGATCGGCGTCGTCTGAATCTCTTCGCCTTTATCCTCGTCCTCCTTCGACGGTAACGGCGAGGACAGTCTGGAGATGGCAGTGTCGTGGCCAGTCTGCGATCTCAACGCATCTAAGATATTTCCGCAGCCGTTTGTGAAGTTGTTGTTCTCGTTCACGTGCGACAGAATACGACTCTTGAAATCCAATGGCTCGCCCAAAAGCGACGAGGCGGCAGTGGTAGAAGAACTGCACTTAGCATTATTGACATTTGAGTCCGAAGTTAATCTGTCGCACAAATCAAAAAAGAAGCAATCAATCAGAGACGTTTCTCTTGATGTTCTTATCTGAATAAGAATTTCTGTCATGTCGTAAAGCAGTGAAATGTCGTAAAGCAGTACATAACAAAAACTTTTCAAAGAACTATTTTATTTTAGATCGCACGTTGAAGATGCAAATAATATATATATACCTAAGGGATGAGATCTTGCAGGTAGATAAAGGTTTCAATACGTCGTTCGAAAGTGGCAGCGGCTTCGCCAGTTTCTTATCCATCTTGCTATTTCTTGGCACGATTACCAACGGCGGCTTCTTTGCCGTCGCCGACGGCGACGTCAATGTTCTCACTTCCCAGTCATTAGTCGAGGATTTTTTATTAGACGACACAGTGCCCAGGTATTTAGCCAGCCCGCCCTTATTTCTTTGTACTATAGGTGGTCTTCGGAATTCTGACGAGCTCTTCGCCACTAACACCGACATTGTTTCGTTTGTTTTCTTAACCTGTCAAAAGAAAAGCGTAGTTGTGACAACGAGAATTTAGCAACATTTATATTATCTATCAAATCAGCTCAATTATAAATCCGAGTGTAAAACTATTCGCTATTTGAATTAGAACAAATTGTGCTGATTTTCTTGAACCTATTACTTGTCATTTGATTTGTTTAATCGCTTATTAAGCAGCGCGATTTCCTTTTGCATTGTATAATATTATGCTCTCCTAACACAAAAGCAAAAGACGTCGCATTCATGTCAGAGCTAAACGTACGACACAAAACGTGAATTATCTGAAACGTGTCTGTTAAATCCTCGATCAATATGACGGAAGCAGGTTCTGCGAATTAATATCAACCTATAGAAATAGACCTGCATGCGAATTTTTTTTAAAAAAATAGCTAATTCAATATCCGATAAACGCCGATAAGACAAGTCTGTATCTACAATGTCAGTGAAGTAAAGTGAGTCGATATCTTTAACACTTCCGTTACGGTAGTTTCAATTAAAAAAAACATCTTTTTTTCTTTGTCTTTTTTCCTCAACTTTTTTGGTTTTTATTCTTTAATATACATAGTTTTGTTAACCTGCTGTTTTTAATAAAACGAGATAAATGCAACGTAATCTTCCTCTAAAAAAATTTTAGAATATTTATATATAAATATATTTCTTTTAAAGTCTATTAGGATCTATTGATGTGATTGCCATTGAATTTTTAAAATATTTATCGCAGATGCTTTGCATTTATAATTGTTTACATTTAACAACTCATCTTCACAAAAAGTTTTCTGAGAAAAAAAAATCATCTGTCTGTACCATTTCATTGTAACACTCTCTGTCCGTAAGCAAATACCTTCGGTTGCTGGGGCTTGATCTGCTTGTTGTAGTACTCGGTGATCTTGCCCTGAGACTCGTGGTGGTGTTGGCCGCTAGCATTCTTTCCAGTCTTGATGCTGCTTCTGGAGGTAGGATCGGCGGCGCCAGAACGCGGAAGAGCGCCAGCCTCGGGTTCACCTCGCAGTCTCTTGCACGCGGTAGTGGAGCAGGCGGTCGCTAATAGTGGGGCCCACGGCCACGAGGGCCTGGTGTCGGTCTGCGACGACGGCGCCAGCTTGAGCGGAGACGGCAACGGACTGGCGGACGTCCCGCGTATGACAGCTATTCCTTCGTCGCTGCTTGTACTGTATGGCGAGCCCGGTTCCGTGATATCGCTGGTACCGCTGCTGCTGCATTCTCCACACGAAACCGCCACCCCACTGCAACAAGGATACAAGAATCATCTAGTGGAATAATTTAGTAGAAAACACTAAAAATGTCTCAAAAATTGCAAGAATTACAAATTTTCTATATAAACAAAATATAAAATAGATATAATATGTAACCTTTTTAGGTTGACCAGCTTGAAGTCAATGAAGATTTTTTTCTAAAAAATTATCAATAGAACACACGCATATATGTATAATATATAAGCAGTAACTATACTTATACATACAAATATGTGTGTGTGTGTGTGTGTATGTGTGTATCTATACAAAAATATTATATTTATCAAAATGTCCCAAATTAATAATGCAATAATCAATAATACAATTTATCCAATTAAGGAAGTCTCGTCACTACCTTTATTTTGAATAGAAACGAAAAATAAGTTTGAAGATCTATTAAAAAAAGCAGTTTTGGCGAAACGCCATGAAAAAAAACCGGTTGGAGACGATAGCGGCGGCTACAAGGAAATTGCAAGCTTACCGAGTAATGACGTTACCACCAACGTAAATCTAATTACAAGCCCAGACATTGCAAATTGGCCAGTTTGATCTCGTCGTTTCGATTTCTATCGTTTCTTCTCGTGATTTGACACATGATAATTGATGTTGATAATTTGTGAATAAATCGAGACGAGGAAATACATTACAAATAGTAAAAAAAGAAAGTATTTCGAAAAGTTTATTATCGTTAATGGCGATTTAGTTTCTTCCAAAAATATTATTTCGTTGCTTATTAAAAAAACAGTTGGTGGTAAAAAACAGTTTATTTAAATAATTAATTTAAGTAATTCTTATATAATATCGAAGTATATACTATATTATAGAAAAGTATATACTTTTTTTTTATAAAGAATATTTTCTCAAAATATTTCTTTGAGTATTTTGTGCTTACAAAACATACTCTCAGAGATATTGAAATCAAACCAGCTCTTAAGTCCTTGTTTTACGCTAGATTTATATTCAACATATCGGAGTGATTCAATGTAAATATGAGACACATTTACAAACGACACGAGTAATTACGAACGTAATTTTATCCTTCAACTTTCGCCATATTATTGCATTGTTTCGCGCTAAAAAGCCAGAAAATAACACACGTCTCATTCACTTTTCTCATTCACAAACAAGCGGTTTCATGGCACATGCAAAAAAAGTCCGTGTTTGCTGTTTCGTATCAGCGGCTACAAATTATCCGACCAGCTATAAAGTGGCCAAAAACGAGAAAAAACTGCACCTCTTTCTCTTTCTCTCTCTCGCATGCGCGTACACTCCGAGTATGACCGGTCGATTCAAGCGGCGATCGTCGATCTTTCTCTCCTTACTTTTCGAGCGCAGATATTTCGGGACGTTCGTCGCGTCGTCACTACACACGACGTCACAGCTGAGAGAAAAAGACACTGACCTTTCCATGTTACGATAGCGCGCGACGTTTACGCAACGCGTAACCGTAGTTAGCTTACGACAGGAAGAACAAGTGGCAGAAAGATGAACGCCTTATTGACTCATCTTCAGTCTTCATCTATTAAATCATACTGTTAAATTCCGAATCCGACTCATCATGAATTAGTGAGCGCGTGTTCGCTATTTCTCTCATACATATAAATTGTTATTAACTTTACAAATAGATAATTATTTACATTAGGGACATCCTCACCGATTTTGATGAGCTTGAAATATGTTGTTGAGAACATTATTCTGAACAACTTTTTCCTATACATGTTACCGCCGCTCGGCTTAGTTTCCGAGATATTCGCAAAAGAAGTTTCACAAATGAATTCTATGTTTTGCGACACTGTGTCGATTTCTGAAGTAAATATGTTGTTTATATAACACGTGTAGGCACAAGAGAGGCTTTGCTGCTCTCCCGCTGGGCAAAGAAGCAAATGTAATCGGAAGTCGTTCCTTATTTTTATCGGGAAAGGAGCAGGGGGAAGGGCGCTTACACCATTATATTGCCGAATTCTTGTTTAAAACATATGACCGCAGCTCGGATTTAATTTAAGAGGTAAAACACTCGGTTAGATATTAAATAATAACAGATAACTACAATTTATATTGAACTTTACTATATTATATTATGATTGTTTCAAATTGAGAAAAAAAAATCAATTAATTCGTCATAATTACTACATAAACTTAAATATTCAAATAATTTCACGTATAAGAATATTAAACGTACACAATATTCAAACGTACACAATACTGTATTATTCGACTTCAGTGGTGTTTACGCATTACTGTATTACCACTGCACTATCACTGCGTAATATAAGCAGTAAACCATTATAATATATAATCTTTTAAACAAGAAGTCGACAATATAATGTTGTAAGCGTGTAAGCAGGGGGGCTGCGTCCCCGCAGGGAGAGGGGCTCCGCCACTCCTCGCCCTTCCCCCTGCACTCTCCTCGAGGAAAAATAGGAAACGACTTCTGATTAAGCTAAAAACCACGTATATACTATCGACATGAAGCGACATGTAATCGGAAGTCGTTTTCTATTTTTCCTCGAGAGAGGGGAGCAGGGGGAGGGGCGGAGCCGCCTTCTGCCTACACGTATTATACAAACAACATACAGTCAATCAAAAAAGTCTCTGTACACCGTATAAAACTTAATTTAACATTGCATAATTTTAAAGGAAATGATAATATATAAATAATTTTTGCATTATTATATTCACAAAC
>QVOB01016187.1:0-22858 GCA_014839585.1 Pseudomyrmex concolor
AATATAAATCGTCTGCAAAATATACTATTTTATCAAATTACTATCTAAATATTGCTCGCTGAGCATAAAGTTTTTTTTTTTTTTTTTTTTTTATTTGTATTATATTGTAATATTACACTTTTTGAACAGGTGAATCCCCACTGGGACGGCGAGAAGTTGTTCCAGGAGGACCGGCGTATCTTAAGCGCTATGCTTCAACATATCACGTATAACGAGTTTCTGCCGAGAATTCTCGGATGGAACGCTGTCAGCCTTTACGGTCTCAAGTTGTTACCCCAAGGCTATTACAAAGAATACTCGCCCACCTGCAATCCCAGTGTGCTCAACGAATTCGCCGCTGCGGCTTATCGAATCGGACACTCGTTGCTGCGACCGCACATCCCGCGCATGGATCTCAATTTTCAGAATATCGACCCGCCCATTCTGTTGCGTGACGGCTTCTTCAATCCGGACATGCTACTTCAGGACAGTATGATCGACGAGATAATACGCGGTTTGATGTCCACGCCGATGGAAACGTTGGATCAATTCATCACTGGCGAGGTGACCAATCATCTGTTCGAGCAACACGGTATACCGCATTCCGGTGTGGATTTGATAGCTCTGAATATTCAGCGGGGTCGCGATCACGGATTGCCGTCGTACAATCATTATCGGGCGCTCTGTAATTTGAAGAGAGCTACCTCGTTCGAGGATCTGTCCAGAGAAATGGCACCGGAAGTCATAGCTCGCATGAAACGTATATACGCCTCCGTGGATGATATCGATCTGTTCCCGGGTGGTATGAGCGAAAGACCTCTTCAGGGTGGTTTAGTCGGGCCTACTTTTGCCTGTATTATTGCCATTCAGTTCAGACAATTGAGAAAATGTGATCGTTTCTGGTACGAGACCGACGATCCGAATATCCGCTTCACCGAGCATCAAATGGCAGAAATTCGCAAGAACACTCTTTCCAAGGTGATGTGCGAAAACATGGATCATCAGACTGATATGCAGAGAGCAGCTTTCGATCTACCCAGTAATTTTCTGAATCCGCGCGTACCGTGCTCGTCCATGCCCCGCATGGATTTCTCTGCCTGGCGGGAGACCAGACACGGCTGTCAAATTGGCGGTAAAAACGTCGCTGTCGGCGAATCCGGTTTTCCTACGCCTTGTACCAGCTGCGTTTGCACCGCCGAAGGCGTAAGTTATATTCCTCGCATATAGACGTTTACGTAGATATAATTGAAAGTTTACTGTCGTAGACGTTTAACTGTTAAGTTCGGATCGCGACAACAGAACACGATGAAATGAAACAAACACAGATCCTAAAAGACAATTTACATTTTTGTTTCAGACGCAATGTGCCTCTCTGAGAGTCACGGACTGTAATCAACTTTTACGGGAAGCTTCCCGAGAAGCGATACTGCGCGACGACGTGTGCACCGCTCAATGTGGTTTTGTTCTGGCGGCGACGGAGTCTACCGCGCGGACGCAACAGTTTACCACGCCGAGTTTCCCTGGTTTTCCACTGCGCCCAAACAGTCTCAGAAATTCGCCAACGCCGACCTCTTTCAATGGCTTCAAACTGCCCGATCTCTCGCAGTTCATAGGTTGAATTGGAAGAGACGACACATACACGAAGGCTTTCAAGTAACTTAGAAACTCGTTATACATATGATTAGTATATTGTACGCAGGAAGACACTGCCTTTATTTCGAGAGACTGCATAACGCGATTCGAAAATTGTATAACTAGTTAATCGTGCTCAATACTATAAAGAAAATCTAGATAGAAAAAGAGAATGGAACAAGAAAGAGACAGGGAGCATGTCTTGAACGCGCGGAAGACATTTGTAAAGAGGATAAACGAAATAGTACCTGTTGGCATGTAAATATAGATGCTAAGATGCAATTAGTACATCAAGAAGAAGACCGAGATCGCGCAGATGTTGTTGAAAAACAAAGAGAACGAAAAGACGCACGAACGCACGAGATGCGGATCTTCTTGGAGAAGTAAAAAGTGATGTTGTAGCACGTAAACGTTATAGAATTAAACTAGAGAACGAGCAAAATTCGAGGATAAGATCCTATTTTGTGGCGATACAATGGCGTCACGAAAAAATAAGTTCGAAAACATGGATTACGTTGAACAACAAAATGCTCGTACTTGAACTTGTCTTTCTTTCTCTCGTTACATGTCTGTCTAATTTTTTTTGTATTATAATAATTTGACATGTATAATATTAATAAATGTTACTTTCTTTTTTCCTTCGTCGTTTTGCCTGATGATATATATATATATATATATGTATATATATATATTATAAACAACATCGCGCGTTCACGCTTCCACGGATATAGGAGTTTGATCCTTTCACTTGCCTCGCCAGCTTCCGAGTGAAGGCAAATATGCGACCGTTTTCTAAGATCTACTATTTACAAGGAATTCCGGCAGTAAACAATTAACGGTAAAAAAAAAAAAAAAACATTGGACGCATTCCATTTACAGAAGATTCAATCACTCACTCTCTCAAGATTGATTCAAGTGTCTGTTTTTGGAAATTTTTAAAGTCCGTCCGCGATTTTCTTGCTTCTCTGCTGTTTAACTGGCAGGAACTTCTTGTTTGTTATTAACCACAGCAGCATTTTCTTGTAGAGCAGGCGTTTGTTCGACGCAACGCCACAATCCGTAGGTTTTGCCAACTACGGTTTGCCATAATCTCAAGGTACCATCTTCGGATCCGCTAGCGTACAATTCGCCGTCCGGCGAGAAGCGCACGCAGTGCACAGGCCCAAAGTGTCCTTTGAACGACTCTAGAAGAATACACAAATTTTGCATACAATTAAGAGATCACGTCTGTGTGTAATAGAAACAAAAATTATATTCATCAGTTATAAAAGACAAGAAATCCAACCTAGTTCCGCTCCTGTGTTGTAGTCAAACTTGTACATTTTGAGGTCTTCTCCACCACATACGAACATTGTACAATCCGGATGTAAGCTGGCACTGTTAACTTGAGTGGGGACTGTGAATTCTTTTATCTTGGTTAATCTGATGACAAACAAAAAAGATTGCAGAGGATTTTTTTTATTGTTTGCGTATGAGAACAACTTTTACTCTGTGACCATGTTTTAATACTGTGATTTTTATAATAAAAAGAACAATAAAAAAAAAAGAGATGTACATACTCTTTACTATTCCAGAAAGTAACAATATTAGAATGAGTTGTGGTGATGATGTTCCCATCTTTGGATACCTCCATGGAACTTGGTATGGCGGGAAAATCTAGCCTCTTGACTTCTTGCCCGCTATTCCTGTCCCATACTCTCAATGTCTTATCGTCCGCGCATGTGATTAAGGCAGAGTTGTTGTCAAAGAAGGTGATGTGTCTAATACCACTGGTGTGACCTGAAAAGATCTGGGACAAAAATAGAAATAATTTTATTGTCTCTCATATATTTTCAATGCCAATAATTTGACGTACCAAATTATTACCGGATTGTGTAACCTTACCTGTGGAGCTGTTTCTGGCTTATTAAGATCATAGATGCGCACAATCTTCTCGTTCGATCCGGTACACAGATAATTGGAATCGGTACTGAAGTTAACAGATTTCACTATGTGATTGTGCTGGAAAGAATGTATTTCCTCTCCTTTAATAGCATCCCAGACTTTAGCATTAAAATCTGCCGCCCCACTTGCAGCTCTAGTAGCTTCCGGATTTAATGCTACACCCCATACCGCTCCTTTGTGTCCTTCAAACGTACCAATCCAGTCTCCGGTATCACCTTGTCGCAACATGGGCTTGCCATCTGGAAACATTGTTCCAAACTGAGGTCTGTCTTTACAGTCAAATTTTATTTATATATAGACACTATCTAAGAAGAAGCATTTAAATTTATTTATTTGTTTACAGATTTTCTAATTTATATATTTTATGATCTTGTCACATATTTGTATACAACACTCTCTCTCTCTGACGAAAACATTTCACACAATCTTAAGAAATATATTCACTTTCTCAAACGCGCACGAAAACATTATTTTGCAAGATAATTGCGTTGTAATTTTTTTCCTTTTGTTCGCGAAAACATGTAGGTATATATCACGAGTTGCCTTCGCGTTGATCGTGCGAACAGGACAGGAAGAGATCGCGCGTTCCGTCAAGAACATGCGGCGTCTAACCTCGAAGTCGCCGGAGCCTTGGGCATTCGGAAAGAATTGGGCCAAGGTGGTCGAGAATCAAACGTGCGATCGAACAATCAAAAAGAAAGAAAAAAAAAATCACGAGGATACGTTTCGACCGCGCAATCTCTCGCGTATTCGAGATTTGAAACGCATTGAATTCACCTTTGCAAGCCGAGATTAAATAGTATCCGGACTGGGTGACGTCGGAGAAGGCGAGATGAACCACGGGTCTCGTGTGTCCGCTGCACGTCAGCGGTGTTTGTCGCAGACTGGCCATCGTGCGATTCTGTCGTGTTCTTCTTCTGAGAGAGACGTAGTAGCTCACGCGATCGAAATAAGATGTTATTATTGTTTCACGTTTGTGTCCGGATCTTCTTCTTCCGCGTGTGTTGCAGAGAACAGTCAACCACATTAAACGAACAATCGCGGTAGATACGCGACTCTCGACTGACGGAACGACGAACGACGGCTCTCGCTCTGGGCCGATCGACGGTGACAGCAAGTCTTACGCTTGACGGTCACGGCGTGACGATCGCCGCGCACTAGTCAAGTTCAGAGCGTACGAGCCACTGGAGAAATATGGAAGCAAGAAAGAGCATCACGTTTTCTTTTTATTTCTTTTTATTCTGTTATCAGCTGCCTGTATTCGTTTCGATGCTCCCTATGCTGAAAAAAAGGTTCAGACTTCTTTTCGTTAATTATAAATAATAGAAGTAAATAATTAATGAAGTAACATGTAAAAACGCATGATTGTCGTACTTTTGCAGAAAATATCTATAATGTTCCGAATCGAGATTAGATACTATTCGTTGAAAGAAACAAAATAACAGCAGGTATGTGACTCAAAATTACATCGCATTGCGTGTAATTCACTGTAATTGCGTATTGCTGCTCAAGGCTCGAGCGTTTTGCAGCGCATTCTTTGAGTCGAAAACAATCGAGAGTTATCTTAGAAAGAAATACTAAACCTTTTCTTTGGAAGAGAAAGAGAGAGAGAAGAAGAAAGTAGAGAGAATCGATCAAACTACAAATTAATTAAACAACATTGTTGTTCACAGACTTGAAAATTACTTCTTCAAGTTTTTCCCAGTGTCTCTAGTTTTTCTCTTTTTCCTATTTTCTTTTACTACTACTATAGTTTTTTTTTTAGTAATACTATGATTCGTTTATTGCGCCACACTATCGAAACATCTTGTCATTACAGTTTCTAGACAATTCTTTTTAAATCGCGACCATGAATTCAAACAGTTCTCCCTCTCTTCCGCTTCTATGTAACCTTAAGCACATACATATAATAGAAACCGTGTGTTTTTGCAACGTGCATCGGTTTTCAATCAGTCAATGTTCCAAGGATACGAATAAAATATTCAAAGAAACTTTGAATGTGTACATCTAACACACAAACCAGTTCTAGAATAATAATCCCCTGATGCAAAATTTATAATTTTTTTTGCTTAAACAAGTGTCTTATAATAATTGTTGGAAAGTTTATAAAATTGTAAACCAAATAACATGTGTTAAAACAATGTTAGTTATATCAAGCAATGTTATTTTTCATCAATGATATGAACTGTATAAATTAAAGTATTATAATATTTATGCAAAAAACGTTTTTTGAAACACAGTTGAAGACAGGCAGAGAAGGTACAACAAAAATCACTCTAAACATGTGTAAAACTCAAGATTATTGTATAATATATATAATTTATAAAAACAATATTAATATTTTTATATTTATGTACGAAAGAAACACATACAATGTATAAAATATTGCACATTACACGTATGTTGTATGTTATTAGGTCTACTTTTAACCGTTAAGGAGACTCACTGGTACGAGCCGAAATAGCTCAGTTGGGAGAGCGTTAGACTGAAGATCTAAATGTCCCCGGTTCAATCCCGGGTTTCGGCAAGTGATTTTTTTTTTATTCAAAATATCAAACATTGACAAAGCACAGATAACAAATAATAACTTTAATACCACTATAATTATTTTTATAACTAAAATACATTTTTTGTTTAATTTTATATATTTTATCTCTTCCATGCTTTCCATTCTCGGTATCCGAAACATGTTTTTTTTTATTTAGAAAAAGGATTTTAATACACACGCTAATTTGTTAAAATCAATTTTTATATATTACAAAAACTATGATAATTTATTTAAAAATATGAAAATTAATAAAAAATTTTAATGCATTGCCATACAGTTGCTTAACAGGACAAATTTGACAAAACTAACGTCTAGACTACATTTATGTCGTTCAATTTTAATTGTTCAGAAACGTCTCTCGCTAATACATAAATTACGAATCTATTGTTTTTGACACATCAGGTGTAGTCAGATGGAAGGTTGAGAGGAGAAGCAAACTCGTCGGCGACGAGTCGTGCGCACCGCGAGGCGTCGTTTGCGCACGCGATTGGCCGAGGTGCGATGGCCTTCGCACACGACGAACACGACGAACACGACTGCACACCTGCGAGCGAGGCTCGTCGTGGCGGCGATTGGCCACCCTTAGTCGAGCCTTGACGTTTACGGCGTGAGGATGTGGACTGATAGCTGCGCTGGCAGCCGTTTATACACGTAGGACCAAAAAGTCTCGGGTAAGCTACCCTCCGCGACGGGGGTCGTCGCGTGCTGTCAAAACATTCGCAAAATTTTCTATCTCACACAAACACACGCGCGCGCGTGTAACTTATAATTTTTATCGTGAAAACGTTTTGTTCGTAGAGAAATAATAAAGCGCGTATCCCCTAATAGCTTCTCTCAACAGTTACAGTGAGCCGCATCGTTCACGTGCGTCTCTTTCCCAATCGTCGCCCGATTGACCGGCGCTTGAAAACGATGACGCTCCCGCGGATGCTGCTCGTCGTTGCTTATCTGCTGCGCTGTCACGTCGCCCGCTCGATAGGCGGTGAGTAACTATACAAAATATATACATATGTATATATATTTTATCCGAAAAAACGGATGCAAATTGTACGCACTTTTGTCGCCTTAAGAGCTCAAGTTCTCTTGTTTTCTAATTGTTCTTGAATGGAAAAATATCTGGAATGCAATAATTTCTTGAAGTTACGGAGTATTTTTTATTTGCTCTTTTCTGAGATATATGTACTTCTATAATAATTACATAACAAGTTACATATTGAATGTTGAATATATTTAATATGTTAGAACTTAAAAAAAGTAGCAATTTTTGAAAATGAAAGTTTCTAAGACATGTACATACATTGTTTCTTGAAATTATTTTTTAATATATATATATATATATATATATATATATAATAAATATTTACATAGTATTTCGATACATATATATATTATTGCATTAACTATGTTAGTAGCATTAGTGCGGTACATAGAATTATTTATTTATATATATTGATTTATTATTGAAATACCGTACATATATTTATATTATTTACTCGTAAGTACATAACAAGTATCGTACAGATTATTACAGATATTATTTATATAAAATTATATGTATAACTACGCTTAAACTTATTCAATATTAATATGCAATTATATGATATTATTTCGCAATATTTTAATACACATTCTGTGCGTGATATTTTAATTTGAAAGAGATCCGAAGCGAAGGAGAAATAGAATAAAAGAGATTATCAACATATTTTGATATCGTAATATTATTAATATTGTTAACGTCGCAATTTGTGAAATAATCAGCGAATTTTGATGTGGATTATACGACAATCGGTGGTCGCTGCATGTTGTAGATAAGGCGCTTAGTCCCGCTTAGCTGGTTTACATTTACAGGTGCGTTTTCAGTAATCGTGACACATAAATCTGCTTGTGACTTTGCACAACAGAGAGAGCGTATCTTAACATGAAAATGTTCAGCCGATCTTTATTCCGCTCTTTCTCTGTCATTCAACAGAGAAAGAGCGGAATTGTTTTTTTGTTTTATTTTATCGGAAGATAGATTATTGCTACATATGCGTATCGTATAAGCGAAGCGTAGAAATATAGAAACGTTATATGCGCTCGCGAAATGTTGTTCGAATAAAATACAAACAATTCCGAAGGACAAAATATAAGCTCGAGTTACGAAACAATGATAGATTAAACAAGAGACGCGCGAAAATTTTTCACATATCTTCATATAAAATGATTATTATTGCGCAAAAAATATATTACGAGAATACGCAAAGAGAAGAAAATTAATATTCAAGTGACGTTTATATTATGTCTGGTTTTATTTAAATACAAGAACGCGCTGTGCGGTGTTGTGTGCATCACTATATGTATATATATATATGTGTGTGTACACGCGTACACATATGCACGTATACGCGGTATTTACAATCAGGTCAATTAACATGACATTGTGCAAATTGTTTAACAAGTATTACAAAAAAATTGCACAAGTAGCTCTTTTTTTCGTCTTTTTAACGATCTCTCTCTCTCTCTCTCTCTCTCTCGATAACGGGATGGTCATTCGAGGATTTCTTTTTGAAATCGTGAACAATGGCTCTTCGTTAACAACGTGTCTGCTAAAAGCATCATTAATTCATCGAATCAACTGCGTTGTTTCACTCTTCTTCTTTTTTCCCGCTCTGTTCTTTCTTCTCTCTCTCTCTCTCTCTCTCTCTCGTCTCCCGCTTTAGAATACAAATTAATCGCGAGATAACATAGCCTGCGCAACGTATTAGTTTAACACAATTATTGTCAGTAATATATAGTTAATCTCTCTCTCTCTTTCGCTTGTGTCATTAATATTAGATCGATACTAGAGCCTAGCAACTGCAAATTATTGCACGACACTTTTCGCGCAAAAACCAGGTTACATCCTTTACTATTGACCTGTTTGCAATGCCAAAAGCAGACAAAAAAAAAAAGATTGTCGCGATAAAAATAAAAATCTTCAAAATTAGAAATATCGAAAGAAAAACTCGAGATAAAATCTGCGTACTTTGCAATTACTATGTGTATTATTTGATTTTCGAATAATAATTAGTTAATTAGTTACAACAACACGTGAGACGCAAATTTAGAGAACAAATCTATTTTTCTGACATTTTGTTCGATTCTACAACGTTCGCGATTTTACGGTCATTTGCTTTGCAAGACGTTAGTTACAAGTAAAAAAAAAAAAAAAAAAAAAAGAGTTCTCTGCGTTTCAGGAACGTTGAATGATAAAAACCTTATCTCGAGCGCGTGAAAAGAAATTTCGCGTGATTTCCCGCTTCCCGCCTCTCTGACGTTATAATCCCATATGGCGGCGCAGTGACTGATTCAAAGTCTTATCAGCGTGAAAGTATGTGTCTCGAAGTTGAATCGAGGGAAAAAGAGAAAAACGAAGAAAAGAACATCTCGAGACCTGCACTTTTATATCTTCCGACCATGATTTGTCAGTGCTGCTGCACAAGATGTAGCAAACTCTTATCTATGGATTCTCTCCTCGGTCGATTTAAATCTACAATTCCTTTTTTTTGTTTTTTTTATCAATGACAAGAAAGTCTTTTCCGGAAAAAATAACTTCGCAAATTGAGAAAATAAAGGCGAGATAAACCGAAAGAAAAAAGAGCAGTGTGAATTTTGCGAGCGAGAGAATGTGTTGCGCGCGTTTTTTAATCAAATCGCGCCCTTTGTTCGATTTAAAAAAAAAGAACAAACTTTCAATAAGATATATACGTAACTCGAGAAATAATCAAAAAGATATTAAATTAACACCGGAAATTAAAAACTTTTGCTGCACAAGTGATGATTTTCTTCGCTCGCGCGATCACACAGAAAAAAATTTACAAGTTTATTCATAAGTACATTCGTTCAAAAAATGACGAAATACGGATGACAGTTCGCGTGGTTTGCCGAATGCATCTTGTATGCACAAGCAGCTGTACGTAATATTCCGCCCTTACACGTACGACGATTTCGGAGCACGAGAAGGCATCTGGCGTTTCGGCAAAACCATTTTCGCGTTCGGGGCGTGAGATAACATATAAGCTTCGTGGCGGAAATATCTTCGGCCGAGGTATAGCGGCGCGAAGATATAAATCCTACGCCCTTCAGAAGATACAGTTCGCCGAGGATAAACGGTGCGGTGTAAGGATAATTTAATGGCCGTGAAGGCGACAGACCGAGAGTAAGTTATCTCCGCGGTCGATTGTACAATCCATGCGAGACGAAGGGAACGGGAACGAGAGACAGGGAAAAACGGACGTACATATATCTGTGTGTACGTATACACACACGGCTGGTGAAATAAAAAAAACGCGCCCGTAATTTTTGCCATTTCTTTCGTGCGTTTTTCAAGGTTGCACTCGCGTCATCGATCGACGGATTGCACATTCAGCGCGCGCGAAATGGAGTAATCAGCGCGAAAAGCGAAAATTCAAGGGGTAAATCCTTCCTCCCTCCCGCGTATATATGCAGTCCGAGAGATTCGCGAAGAGATAATCGCCGACTCTTTCTGCGTTTAAAGCGTTTCTCTCCGCGTGTATGGAAACTGTTTTTTTGGCGAGTGGATATAGTGGTGAGCTTTTTCCCGACTGCAACGCGACCGAACATGCATGAACGCATTGCACAAACGCGAAAACAATACAAGTACAAGAGCGTAATCACGAAACACTTTTCGCGTTATTGAAAATAGTCGCGGCGCTATACATTTTTAAGTCGGGGAAATAGTGTACGTACGCGCGCATTTATTTACAATTGGGGGGGGGGCGATTTTTTTTTCTTTTAATATTCACGGTGTATCATGTTTTTTATTGACACATTTTTCTATACATACCGATGGAGACGAATTTTTTCCTTTTACATATTTTTACATACCGATTTTCATCTCTGCATTTCGAACATCGATCGCGCACTCGCTTCGCATACGTGTGTCCGCACATAATCAGATATTTTAAATAAATATTGAAATAATCGAGCAAACGATAAGAGCAAATATGGAATATTGATACACACGCAACAACTGTATTACATCAATTACAACGCGGCTGAAACAATGATGTGACAGAATAATTGATACAGATGATAATTGCACGTGTGTGTGTGCAAGCTTGTTATCCGACATCATCGGCACTTCTATCCGTGTGTGTGTGTGTGTGTGTGTGTGCAAAACTGTGCGCATTATACTCACGAGCGATACGTGTTGTAAATGCGAACGACGACGCGGCTCAGAGAATTTAATTAAGTCGCGCGGCGAAACAGATTTGCGTAATCGCCTTGTCCGCGCGAAAGAGTCCGCGCGCGTTGAAGTGCGAGACCGCGCGCGCGCGTCAGACCGGGTTTAAGGATACTCGTTTTAATTTGATGTCGTTATTCATACCGTTTCATTTCCATATTTCATGTCGCGGCAAAATGGACGCCGACGCTTTATATTATAAATTGGCGAGCAGCGCGAACAGTGAGCGTATACTCGAATTTCAGAGGGTTTCGTCACCGCTTGGATTTTCGCGTAATGTTACACACGCTCGTCCGCTCGACCGGCCGTGAATTTGACGGTTGGTAATATATTTTAATGCAACTTTGCACGTACGCGCGTATGTATATTTGTTTCTCGTCTGTGTGTGTATGTGTGAGAACACACGAGCGATATTAACCACTTTTCTCCGCCACCAGCTGTGCACATACGCGGGACTCGCCTATCGAAAACACGCGCCGCGATGATTATATGATGTTTCGGTCAGTGGTTAAACAATGTGAAAGAGCCGTTTATATACAGAGCAATATTACATTGTTCTTGTTATAGACAAAGCAATGCGTTTAATTTGTCATAAACTTCTTCCGTGAAATATATGTACACACATCGATATATGTGTCGCGTGCGTGAGTTACGCAATTCCGCGTTATAATATTACATCGCTTTTACCATCGAATTTATTTAATGTTAATTAAATATTATTAATTAATATTGCGCGTAATGTAGGATAATTGAATTAACGCACATTTGCATCAATATTTACACATCTTGCAAACGGCGGCCAAGAGCAAGGATATCAATTTTTGAATTTATATCCGCACGAACAAACGCAAATAAACTCTCTGTCAATGTTTTATTTACAAGGTCAGTTGTTTTTTTTTTTTTTTTTTTTTTTTTTTTTCGAGACGCAATTTTCGCTCGCGCACGGCACTTTATGAATCACGGGCATTAAATTGCCGATCAATCGTTTACATCCGACGACGAGAGAAGTTTCGGCTCACTGCAGTGGGTCCGGGAACGAAGTTCGCGTAATCGCGAACTATTTCAATAGTCGGAGTTCGATAACTCGAACTCTTGTGCTCGTTAGCGCTTAAAGAGCAATGCGCGCGTTTCACGGGAGAGAGAAGAGAGAGAGAGAGAGAGAATGAGAGAAGGACGGGGTCCACTTTACACAAGGGCACGGAGTGCGCCCGGGCGATATTAAATGGCAGAAAGAAGTATTTGAGCACAAGCAAGAGGAGAGAAAAAAAAAGGGTCGCGAGAATGAGAATTCCTTGTACTCGTATTTCAGAAGGGCACGTTTTCCCTCTTCTTCTCATCTTACCGCGGCTATTCGATTCTTCTTTTCGCTCTCGATGACGCAGCGAGTCTGCAAAATTATGTCCGCGTGCCATCGACGCGATGAATTGACTTCGTCGTCGTGATCACGCGTATATATTCCTCCTGGCATCTCATTAGTTAGCGTTCTTGAAATCTCGCGATCCCTCTCTGTGTTTTCTTTCAATTTGCGAGATTGTGATGAAGAGCGAGCTACGCTCTGTCGCGATTTAATAGAATGGGGAAATTTACAACACATTATATTCTTATTCAACGGATAAGTACACGAGCTTGGTTAAATTTTATAACAAAATAACTGCGGTGCAGTTTTGTATTTCACGTTCGGCAAAATGTTTTACGTGCTATCTGATCTTTTGAAAGCCCGAGAAATGTAAAATAAATATTAAATATTAATTATTTAAAGATACCTAACATAACAGTGAGCGATATATTTTATATACGTATAATAATATAAACCTCACATTAGGAGAATTAAATATTATCAATTTAAATATTAAATATTAATTTAAATCGCGTGTTTTTATAGCTTCGCTTTTTTTTTGTTTCACCTGACTTTATTTATTTAAGCGCAAAGAGTAGACGATTTTTATTTGTTGAACCATCCATTTTTCATCATCCCGGAATGTGATACCTCGGGAATATCGTTATCTCCAAGCCGTTGAATAACGAACGTAACACGCTCGCCGTCAGTTTCATGTAGCGGCGGCAATTTCGCGATCAAAATTAAACGATTGTTAATCGAAATTTAAACACGCACGCGCGAACGTTCGCGCGAATGCGTAAACTCTCGCTCGTCGGCAACACGCGCGGCCTAATTTTCGTAATTAAAGCGAGCGTTAAGTTTGCGCTTCGACGACCCACAGTCAGGTTTTGCGAGACCCCGACAACCGAGGAGACCGTCATAAAAGTGAAAGGGTTGATTGTATTCCGGTTTTAAATTTAAGACCGGCTCCTTAGCCGCAGAATGAAATTCACGAGGCGTGAAATGCGAAGGCGCGTTTGTTTCGATGATATTTCTTTTCGGACACATTGACACGATTACGTCTAATTTTCCATACAGTTTGTTTCTCAAATTAAATTTTTATTTGTTTTCCGAGATTGCCTTGCAGATTTTTTTAACTGGAATTTTTCTTCAACTTTATTAATTAGACATATACATATACGTATGTAATTTCTTATTATACAGATATATTTATATACTTCTTGGGTTTTTATAACGCGATATGAGAATTTTGAAATTTCAGTATTCTCACTTTTATGATATGTACTGTTGAAAGAGTTTTCGATTTGTTGATTTAGGAAGACTATGTGTGAATACTGGGTCATTATTTTAGACAGTCGTAAAGTTCATCGGACGGTCGTTCGATCGTCGGATAAGATTGAACCGATGAAATTGGCGTAACCTCGACTAATTTTAGCTTTATGCGCGAAAACTCCCACATTTATCTTGTTGGAAGATAAAATCACACACGAGAAAATGTGTGTGTACCGAGTAAACGGCTTTACAAAAACGGATGTGAGAGAAATAATTCATCGTCTAAGAGAAACTAATATCTTTTTTCTCTGTCTCTAAGTAATAGCCGCGTCACTGTATTATAATTTTTCTTTTTTCGTCTGTTTCGAGGCAAAAATCCATGCTTCAAGTTTTATCTCACGATGTTTTATTATAGTTTTGTTATTAAAAAGCATCCCGTACGTTATCGCACGTACTTTATGATCCATAGCGTTCCAATTATCCGTCTTTGACCTTATTAAAAATTTTTTTATTGCGTAATTAAAAATTCGAAAAACAAGATTAACTCCGATAAAAGGATGATAAACGACATTAACGACTGGCAAAAATGCGCGTCGCGCGCAAAAGATATTTATTTCATTTCGAAATCAGTGTGTCCTACATACACACAGTGTGTGTGTGTGTGTGTGTGTGTGTCTGCCTCTGTATGACATTTGTATGACATCCGCGATTTTTTTTTCTTATTACGAAAAGCTTTCTCTAGAATTTGAAAAATGTTTTTCAGTGAAACACGTGCGTGCATGCATTTCACAATTAAAAAGAAACGAGCATTTTATTTTGTGTGTATGTGTACGTATGTGCAAGTTTTGAGATAACCATACCCTTGGGATTGAAACTTATTTAAGTTCCGGGTTAGAGCTCCACTCTCTCGCAGTGGATGGAACTTATATAGGGTGGTTTCTAAACACCAGATGTTCTTTTTGCTTTCCCGGCTAATTCTTGCAGTCGAGCTCTTATTCTAATAGAATTATCTCTCTCTCTTTCTCTTTCAAAAAATAACATTGTACTAATACATTTTCTTATTCTCAACCGTGGAATTGAGTTCCAGGTTGTCTGAAAAGAAGTACAATTCCGCATTGACGTGTACACACACATATGTCGCTTGCGAGAAACACTTCACTTTTGCTCGCTAATTGCTGAGAAATTATATTGCTGCCATTTTTTTACCGAGAAATAATTGACATTTGATCGAGAAATTTACGGTTAAAAAAAAAAAAAGGATAGTCACGTTGCTCCTGAGACACCGCGTATTCGCCGTGGCAAGTGAAATACAGTATATCGAACGCGACGAACGCGGAGAAATACAAAACGTGATACAGGCAACGAGCAACACGGGAGAGATCGATCGCGAGCGAAGAAAATTGGATGGCGCGTCGTGCGGCAAAACAAATGGACGTCGTGACTGGGCGCGTGATTAGCTATCAAAGTCCTGCGACACTATCGAGATATTAACCAATCTAGAGAGTGAAAGAAAGAGAGAAACGCGAGGAAGAGTTCAAGGATGAGAGAGGACGAGACGCAACATTTTGCCGCACGTATACATTGTGCGCACCTCCGATCTCTAATAAGCGTCTGGGTATCGATTGACAAACTCTATTTTCGCGCGCGCGTGAGAGAAGATGGGACATCGCTCAAATCTCATCAACGTAAAAATTCACATCGTTTCTTACGTAATCGCGAACCGCGAGATTGAAGAATGCACAATGCAACGAGAGTCCATTGCATTGAATGCCGGATTCGTTCGTTGAAAGACAAATAACGGTGACGTAAATTGTCACAAAGCGAATGTGAAGAGCGAGTAAACTTTTTCTTTCCCCCATCCGTCATTCTTCGCCACGTTCGCGTGGAAAATCTCCGGAGCTATTCAAAAAATTTCTTTGTCTTTACTAGTTCCTGACACGAAAGCATTTTTAATTAGACTTCTAAGTACCCGCGGGCTAGCGGGTGTACTAGCTGGTGTACATGGCCGGCGAACCGCTACCAAAAGGTTTTTGTGCCCCCGTCGGTGTGCGCGACACAAAAATTACTAGAACTTCGTGTAATCCTCCCGGTTATTATACACATTGAAATTTTGCACCGTCAACTTTTCCATTATATCAAGTCCGGGAGCGGTAAACAGTAAATATTGTACGATCGGATCAATAAACAAGTTTGACGCCCACATTGAAACGTGTAAACAGAAATTTGTTGTTTCGATTGATTGAAAATTAATTTTCAAGGAAAGGAGATGTGCGAAGGAAGCTCTCTAACAGTTTTTAATAGCTAACTGTGTTTTACCGGACAAAAGTGTCACCACAATAAAAAGATTGAAACAAAAACAAAGTTTTGCTTTTGTGTAAAACTTTCTCTCGTTTAATTGCATTGTTCTTTCGTCGAAGCTGCTTATTACAATTGTTCGATATTGTCAAACAATGAAATTCCTCCTATCTCAGAAACCAAACGTTTCCAGACCGATGTCTGGTCACACAACGAATCCCCTTTTCAACGTTCGATCGATGAGAAACGCGTCCTCGGAATACTCGGCACCAATTGAAATACATACATCCTGTACACTGTAATTGATTTTCGATGTACAGAAAAATAACGTAATCTGATTATTAGTCTCTCGCGTGGGAGGTTTACGTGGATCCGTATCGATCGCGTCCGTCAAGTATCGTTGACGTGACAGCGCAGTATGCTACTATATGGGAGTATCACACGTCACTGTAATCCGACAAGATAGTGATTAATCGGGACGCGTTGGATGATGAAGACGAAGATTTAATTTTGATGTGAATCTGTGTCACATGCTGACGAAGAAAATTTCTGATTTTGTCTGTTGTTGGAAAAATTTTAAAATCGCAGAGAATATTTCGCGCACACGGCCAATATATTATTTTCTACTTACAATTAAATGCAAAATAATTTTAGGGGATAAAATAAATAATCTCGTTATCGCGTTAACATTTTTTTTCTTTGTCAACTTAATATCAATTAATTATTTATTTTGTTTTTCGCAAAACTTGTGAGAACCCTGTGATAATTTGCTATTTGACTCTTTGAGTTGCGCGTCAAACAGTCAGCAGCGCAATGTGACAAAATCGCGAAAGATCGCAAGTAATTAGAGCATCTGCTAGTTAATTTAGCGAAGAGAATCTACGATGTTTCGGTAAACCGATATCGGTCAATTAAACTCTGGTGGAAGCGATTCTCTGTGACACTCGAAACGATCGGCGTCTCTCGATATATCGAGACCGCACACTGGCTTACGTTTACATATATATTAGCATACGTATCGGGTGTACGCTGTGATTGTGTGACACAATCGGGATTAGTCAATTCGCGTATGAGAAGAATAAAAAAATATATGCGCGTACAAAATATATCAATTTTTCCATCATTACAAGTGTTTCCTCTTCAAAATATACGAATCGCATGTTTTAACTTCAATTATTTTGTTTGCGAACAACATTACGGTTTTGTTGTACATCATGTTGATAATGGACCACCCCGTGTATAACGCAACAATAACCACGTGCGATAGCGCGCGTGTACAGCAGCTGTACTCTGGTGGACATCCGCGAGATTGACGGATCTGCTCGATGATCGATCGGTCCGTGATTGACACAGAACCGCGCGCGGTACCGCGCTAATGCCATTTATTTTCAGCAACATCCGCAGCTCAGCCTCAGTAATATTATTCATCACTCGATAACGCTTCTATGTTCGACTTTTATTAGACGTAAAAATTGAAGTAACATCAATTGGATTTATTTTTTTTTTCTTTTTTTTTTTTCCATTGCGCTTGGCATTAATCCGAATTTTTGCGGATACAATTGCGGTCTTTAGGAGTCACGATGCGAATGGACGTGTATGTACAACGATCTTTAAAAGAAATTAATCACACGATTTTTTATGTCGGATCAAATGTCTTCGCTGCGAAATTTTTTCAAATTAAATTTACGGGCATGCGTGACATTACGCGTATATGAAATTCTGTACTTACAAGGTGACATGTGGTTCTTTCCCGCGAAGATTGAACCATCGAGAAACGGGAAGAGGGTAAAAACTTGCGAACATAAGTGATGTAAATCTTATCTTGCGTTCACTGTGTTCGCTGTTTTCATATTCATAGATGCGTTCGCGAAGTGAGTGTGAGTTCGATATTTAAATAAATATGAACTGGAGAACGCAGTATGAGAAGAGAGAGAGAGAGAGAAATAGACTAAGAGTAGGATAAAGAACAAAGACGCGGTCGACAAGAAAGTCGTCCTTTTCTCGGCGGCACCTTCGTCCTATTTTACGCCATTGTAATGCCGCAACCACCTCCCCTTTCGCTCTTCGATTTCCTTGAAAGCTTTCAAGAAGGAGGAGGAGCAACAGCAGCAGCACTTCGCTCGCCCTAACCGTTGCCTTCGCCGTTGCCTCGCAAAGAGACGGCTGATTAATGCCCTCGCACTCGTTAAGTCGACGGATAAACTCTCGTCCCTGAGAGGTCAATATTTCGATGAGAAGCGATCGCCGTTTGCCGCACATTCTTCCGAGTAGGGTAATTTACCCGAGCGATTAGTTGCTTTCTACTTACTCCCGGAGCGGCAATTTGCAGTTAACTTTCAAAAGAATAGAGAGAGAGAGAGAGAGAGAAAAAAAAACTTGGTCTTTCCCTTATTAATGGTACTGTATTATTATTTGAAGGCGAAAAAAGTTACTGCAGAGAAGAAAAACGTCTATTTGCACCATAAACACTCATTCCCCCGAGGAAAACAATTTGTTCGGGAGAAGCACAATTTCACGGATCTGTGATTACTCATTTTATTTCTCGCAAGAGTTTTACTATCTTGAAAAAGAGATTGAGTTATTCGCTAGTCATGATTTCGGTAAATGTACATTAAAAGAAAACAACGACAAAAATGTTAACTGCAGGGAAACGTGGGTAAATTGAGAAAAAAAAACGAGCTTGTTCCGTTGATTGATAGTGTCTTGACGAGAATCATTACATAAATAGTAATTAACTTTTAAGCTGAATTCAATTAACGCGTTTGTGAAGATTCAAAATAAAGATTGAATTAGCGCTTACTATTTTGATGGCAGACTCGTCTTACAAGAAGTTCGAGAATTTCCAGTCTCTCGGCCACGTGAGATGATCTCGTGTTTCCGATTTTGATTGCAGCACCGATGAATCAGGTTCTTTTGGGCGAAGCTGATATCACTCTTCGGGACGACGCCGACAGCGATTTTACGACGGAGGAGCCGTATCTCAAAAAGTGCATCGTAGACGGAAACGCCTATTCTCACAGCCAAACGGTAGCGACCGATAAAAAAAAAAAAAAAAAATAAAAGTGTAAAAAACACCAACGTTTTGCGAATAACAAATGTTGTTGTTTTTTCCGTTCGCAACGCAAAAAGAAAACAACGTGAGAAAAAATCGCTTAGAAAAAACAAAAGAAAAAACGTTCAGATCGCGAAGTAAATCAATCGCAATTTTACTTCGTAACGTCTAAAAACAGTTTAATAAAAAAAAAAAAGGAATAAATTATTTTGGTAAATAAATAGAGAGAGAGAGAGAGAGAGAGAGAGAGAGAGAGGGAGAGAGAGAACGAGAACCTAACGTTACTTTGAAATTTTTAAGATAGAAAGTAATCGACGAGCAAACCGCTATTTTTAGTTTTGCGTTGGCGTAGAACGTATTGCGATAACTGCGTGTCGCTATTTGCATTGTTCCTCGTTAATAGATCGCGTCTGTTAAATTGATGCCTTGTAACGGTTTGCCACTTCGGCTTGTATCCTGAAAACCGCGACGACTGTTGTATTTATATCTTCTTTTTTTCCTTTGACAAACGAATCCGCAGATCTGCGATTAATATTTAAAGAGACGCATATTTTTTCTCCAGTTTTTAAATTAGAAATCTAACTATTTTACAATAGTCGTCTATATAATTTGTAAATTTGTCTTACTTTATTTTCTGAATAAACTAAACGAAATTGATAATAGACTAGACGGCAGTTGACGTCTAGATTTTATTCGATTCGAACGTTTGTAAACATTACACAAATATTTTAAGAATTTACATTATTGGACGTACGTATATTTTTAAATATTTTCGAGAAGTGCTCATGTTAGTACTATTCACATCCGTGAAAACTATTTAGTTCAGTTCAGAAACTATAGAAACTACAAATTCAGTTTTATTGATTTTCCTATTTGGAAAATAGTTATGAAATTGTTTTGGCGTCGCAATTTGGTAACCAATTGAGTCCGTTGTGCGCGCGAAATGTACTTGCTTTTGATACGTCCGGAAAACAATGGATATTTTTGAAACGTTTCAGACATGTCTAAGGATCTAATCTCTGGATAATTTAAACACGTGCGAGACATCCGATGTACGTTGTTTTTAAAACATTGTTGCACCGTCTGGGATATGTATCACTTTCTGGAGTTGCGTTATACACTCCTTCCCTAATAGTAGGATATATCTATCTAATTAGTAACTGGTACGTCTGCGTCTAATTAATAGTTCAGGTTAGTAGCTCGCGTAGCACGAGTGTGTGTCATGTATAAGCAAGGAGGTCACACCTCTTGAAGGGGGAGGTTCGTCTCGCATTGAGACACACAGGCCATGCTATATACATTTCTTGTAAAAAAAAGTACACGTGCTTTCCGAGAGAGAGAAGCGCGAGATAAAAATACTTTGTGTTATATTTTAATTTACTTCGATTTGTTAAATTTTCTTGTGAAGTGTGTTTTTTGAATAATCTCTCACACAGAGAGGAAATTGTTGAAAATACATATACATTTACATTATTCTCCGAAATAGAATTACATACGCTCGCTGAGTTCTCTTCTTCTTCTTCTTCTCTTCTCTCTACACATTTCGCTCCAATTAATTTTTACATAGGTTTTAATTAACTGTTTTACATGCTCGTCGCTATCTTTCACACAGATACCGTCTTACGACTCGAATTCACATTGCCTGTGCGTTGCCGGTGAAGTTTACTGTTGGTGGCAGAATTATAATCCGAGCACCGCCCCGTCGCTCGGCCCGTCTTCCCTGCAATCAACCACGGTGGAGAGCAATTATACTCCATCCCTAGAAATGAGTACGGACATTGTGGATGGCTTCGGAGCTTCCGGCGATTCTGAATTGCAGATTGACCAACGAGGACAAATAGAAATTAACGCCACTTCATCGACCACGATGTCTTCTCTACCGACTACGTGCATCGTCATGGGTATTAATTAATTTCTCTCGAGTAGTGTGTTTCTCTTGTCTTATATCGCGCATATTTATATATATATATAATCATCTTTTTTTTATAGGATATTATTTTCTAAAAACTAATACCAAACCTTGGTTTTTAAAACTATTTTTTTATATTGCATTAAAAAATACTCTTTGAGAAAAGCGTAACGTTTTTAATTGCAGCATCTATGCTTGCTGTAACGTTTCGAAACTGTTTCACATTTGTGTGTATGAATGGTGTTACGCGTACATTTAAATGTCACATGTGCTCTCACCGGCTTGTGTGTTTGAGATTCGTATATGCGCGGTACTTGAATTATAGGAAGAGAGTATCGACAAGGTGAGACTTTACCACACTCGACTGGGAATTGCATCGAATGCAGCTGCGGCTCCGAAGGACGCGTCGAATGCTCACCAAAAGACTGTGTAGCATTACGACCCGAAATGTTGGTCGCTCCCGATATGCCCGAGGCACCTGACGGCGACTTCGAAGTTTTCAATCTGGCGCGGGATCGGGGCATCGACGAGAGTTTCTAGAAACGAGTTTCTATCTTTGATAACAAGCTGCAAAACCGCGCAAACTTACTTATGTATTTAACGATACCGCGATATGGTTGTAATGAAAGGCCCGCAACAACAATTATGAGAATTTCGTCTAATTGAACGCGATGTGAAATGATACATATCGATGACAGATAAGAGTCAGAGATTTCTGCTGAGAAATAATACAAAGATTTTAACGATTCGATTACGAAAAAAAGAGATAATATAATAACCTTGAGTTTATAATAGTTCATTGATCATCGCGAATAAACGAAGGAGAGTCATATCAAAACCCATTAAGTTCGAGGATTCATCTTTAAAAGTATAGGCGTACAATCTTATATATTTTTTTATATAAAAAAAAAAAAAAAATAACGCGTATTACTTTCTTCGAATGTGTGAAATTATACAAAATATTTGCGCTTAGTGGGTTTTGATGATTACGTGTCTTTGTTCTTTTTTTCTAGAAGAAAATCTTCTCTCTATTGTGCCTTCAAGTTTTCGCGTCGTAAAACGTATTCAAAAGTTTCGAGTCAGGCGACGAAACATCGGGGGCGTAGGGTCCTGAAGGCGCGATAGCGGAGAGAACATCTTTCTAGCGATAATTTTTTCTATACAAAAAAACCCTCAACGAGTGAGAACAAACGTGGCTGAACATTTTTTAATGGCCTCGATAATAACTTTCTCGAATATTAACAAACATGTGTATTTGCTACATAAAAAAAATCTCTCTGACGACAATTTAGTATTCATTCTCTCACAGAAAGCGAAAGAGAGAGAGAGACAGAGAGAGAGAGAGCAAGAACGAGGGCTTGATATTTTTTCTGTAAATACTGCGCAAATACTTGGCCTAGATTTCGACTTACGTAGCGATTTATAGAATATATTTTAGTTTCGATATGTAGAAAAGTCATATTTGTAAAACTTATGAAACAAATGTTTTTGTAGACATCGGCCTATAATCTACTATTAAAATTACGTATGCAAGCGTACGCATATCGGTCTGCATAAGACTCTTTACGCGAGACGGTGAAGAATGATATTACTGAGCTTAGTCTCGTTATATTAGACGACAGTTATGAGACTCGATAATACTCTTTGCCATATCTTTATCATAT